>JAEOAD010000051.1:8605000-8795000 GCA_036365145.1 Orientallactaga sibirica | reverse complement strand
CGTGATTCTCTGGTGATTTCCAATGTACCAGCTGAGTTTGCATTTGGCAAATGGATCATTTTCAACACAGACTTTCATACGCATTAGCGATTTCCTACACTGCCAATTATGTAAACAGAACCGAGTAGGAAGGGCTGTCAATCTTGGTTTACCTGGGAGCAGAAAGGGCAGGCATCCGCATTGCTTCTGTATGTGACTAGCTTGGCACTCCTTCAAGCAGCCATAAGTGCTGTAGCTTGGAAAGTTCTGCAACTTCATGTCAGGGTTGCACTCTCCCCATGGGTATTCTTGGTGGACTGTCTGAAGATGAAACGCAGAGTGGACTCAATGATCTCACCTAAATGGATCTGCCCACTTTCTATCAGAGTTCGTGATAGGCTTTGATTGCTTTCTCAAAATTCTTTGCTTATTTTAATTTTTTAAATTATTTTATTTATTTTTGAAGAGAGACACAGAGAGAGACAGACAGAGAGGGAGAGGGAGACAGATAGAGATGGGCACGCCAGCAGTCTCTCAGCTGCTGTAAATGAAATCCAGATGCATGCACCCCCTTGTGGTCAAGTGCAGCATTACGCCCTTGCCTCACTTTGCATCTGGCTAAACGTGGGACCTGGAGATTGGAGCTGGGTTCTTAGCAGTTAGGCGTCTTAACCACTAAGCCATCTCTCCAGCCCTCTTTGCTTATTTTAAATCACTACATTTAAAATAAAATTTTGACTACACTATTCACTTGTCCCTGAAGTGAAGTATTTGCTAAAAAAATACCTTGAGGTAAATTTTTAATACATATTCCAAATGTTATTCAATGGAATTCATCAGAAAGAGCATTCAAAGAATAACTCAGATAAGAAAAAAAAATCATTGCTATACATGTTATTTCATACTAATCAAGCTTCTAAAAACACAGCAGCCAAAATCACAAAAATATGTATTGAGTACCTATTATTTACGTATAGCAACAAGGAGGTGCGTTATGTTACTTTACTCTCACTCTATAATAACTCTGAGAGGGAAATATTTATCAACCACTCGCTGAAACTTCAAGCACGAGAGAAAAATTCAGCAAACCAGCTGAGGAAATTCCTAACTAAAACGTACTCCAGGATCATTCCCACAGTTCTAATGAAGTTTGAAGTTACCTCGTGTGTAATAGGCTGCTCAGCTTGCACTTACATTCTGCATACTAATTCACTGTGTTTTAGTAAATATGTGCCTCCAAAGAAATGAATCTGAAATGAGACTTTGGAATTTCCAGACTTTTAACAAACAGAGGCATGGAAGTGAAGAATTTCTACCCAAAAGGGTTATCTGTGTGTTGAATGTGTTCCCTCACTATCCACTTAATTTTCTCCTACTCTGGCTATGTCTTGCGAATTCTTTTTTTGTTTGTTTGTTTTTGGTTTTGGTTTTTCAAGGTAGGGTCTCACTCTAGCCCAAGCTGACCTGGAATTCACTACGTAATCTCAGGGTGGCCTTGAACTCATGGCGATCCTCCTACCTCTACCTCCTGAATGCTGGGATTAAAGGCGTGCGCCACCACGCCCAGGCGTCTTGTGAATTCTTACCTTCAGTTGGCGGATTGTCACCCTAGCATGCATTCCCACAGGTGAGGACAAGCCCAGGCCATCGAACTGCGGCTCCTTCATCTGTGAGTGGATGACAAAGATGACCCCCGCGTCCGTAAAGCCAAGGGCCGGGTTATCAGTAAACTCCTCCTGAAGCAAAGACATACATTGCCTCACACTGGAAAGGGATTATATCCCTTCTACACAAAGTTGAGGTTTGGTTGCCTTACCTCGTGATCTACTTGATTTACCAAAAATTAGTTATGTCATATCAGGCTTCTATCAATTTCTTATAAAATGTAAGCATTCAACACCCACAACTGAATCACAAGCTAGGTGGACATTGACACTTCAGGTCAATGTCCAGCTACTTGTAGCCACTGCTGAAGACGTCACTTCCTCTGCCCGTCTCTTCACCTAGGTGTCTTGGAAATGCTCCCTATCTGACTGCTGTCTTTGATGTTAGTGAACAGTTGCCTCGGGACTCTTTCTAATTAAAATTCCTGGCCTTATTTAACATGCAAGTTTCTTTGGGATAATTTACATATTCCCTTTTAAAAATAATGCTCTTGTATCAGGCAAAAAGATATATAAGGTTAGCCAGGTTTGGTGGCACACACCTTTAATGCCAGCACTTAGGAGGCAGAGGTAGGAGGAGTGCCAGGAGTTTGAGGCTACCCTGAGACTCCATGGTGACAGCCTGAGCTAGAGTGATACCCTACCTTGAAAAACCAAAAAAAAAAAAAAAAAAAGAAAATGTCGTGGTTACACAAGAAAAAGAAAACAGATTAGGACACAAATAAAATTATTTTGCATATCATCTCATCTTATCTTATCTTAAGTTTCTTTTGAAATTCCTAAGCCAGTTGTTAACTAGCATCTATGGGACACTAGGCAAAATTGACAAACATTGAAATAATGTGCAATTGCTGGAAGCAGATTGACAGGGGAAAATATTCTTATTGAAACATGTAAACCCATGCACCTTCTTGTCCATTTTGAATCCAGTTCAGAATGAAGCAAGTCTAGTACCTGGTTGACATTGAAGAGCAGGTATAAACCTCTTCCAGACACACTCACTTTTTTCTTTGCTTGCATATTTTCACCGTGATTAAAAGTAAAACAATTTCCGTATTCAGTGAAGACATGTCTAAAATAAAATTTTAATACAAAAAAAAAAATCAACAACAACAAAACAAAAATGGACAAACAACAACAACAACAACAAAAATACTTTCATCATTCTTCCAAAAATTACATTATTGGAAACTTTTAAATCACAGATGTTTAAACAAGAATTCTTGTGTTAGAAAGAATAGTCAAATGACTTACGTATGTATTCAATAATAGTTTAGTGAACTGAAAGTCCCAGAAAGAAAGCCACATCTTTGGTAATCATCCCACAAGGCTAATTGCTTGGCCCTGTGATTGAAGTTCTGTGATGGTGGAGAGCAAGAATGTTGCAAGTCCTGAGCTATCTTTAGTCTCCTCAAAGCCATGTGTTGTCCACCTCTGTGTTTGGCCTAATATCCTTTTAATAATCAAGTAAAATCCCTTTGGGAATTTAAAAATAAACCCCGTAGCTTTCGCTAAGTAAAAGACTAAGGCCAGTGCCTTAATAGCTAAGCCATCTCTCCAGCCCAACGGGCTATCTTTAATCATGTAAATATCCACGTTTGTTTACATCTGTGTTTGACCTAATATCCTTGTAAGTATCATGTAAAATCCTCTCTGAAATGTAGGAACAGATTGCTTAGCTTCCTCCAAACCAAAGTAAGACTATGATTAGTGTTTTAGTTATCTCCTCCTTCTGTATACAAATACGTAAAAAAGACACTGCTTAAGGAAGAAAACGGTTTATTCTGGCTTACAGTTTCAAGGGGAAATAACCCATCCTGGGGCAAAAGACATAGCAACAGCAATACAAGGCTGGCCGGTCACATTGCATCCGCAGTTAAAAATCCAAAGATGAACATGCAAGGCAAACTGACCTGTTAACTAACACAGGCCCGCCCTCCAGTGACCCACTTCCTCCAAGCTGTCTAATTCCTAACATACAAAAAAAAAAAAAAAAAAAAAAAAAAACAACACACTCTCAGTCGAGTGTTATACTTTCATGTCCCAACCTTCCCAACTGGTGCTATGAGATGGGGACCAAGTGTTCAAATATATGAACTAAGAAGAGCATTTTACATTCAAACTACAGCAGATAGAATCTCTCTGTTAACCACAAGCTGTAACCTGCCTACTGGATGTTTCCACCAATGTATTTGAAAAGATGTTTGGTTTATAACTTCATGTTATCACTATAAAAACTTCATTAAGGGGCTGGATAGATGGGTTAGCGGTTAAGCACTTGCCTGTGAAGCCTAAGGACCCCAGTTCGAGGCTCAATTCCCCAGTTCCCCAGTAAGCCATGTGCACAAGGTGCACATGCATCTGGAGTTTGTTTTCAGTGGCTAAAGGCCCTGGTGTGCCCATTCTCTCTCTCTCTCTCTCTCTCTGCCTCCTTCTCTCTCTGTTGTTCTCAAATAAATAAAAATAAACAAAAATAAATTTTAAAAAACTTTATTAAACTTTGGACACACTGGGATATAGTACCTGGGGTAACCTGAATCTGTGTACCTGGCCACACTCACTAAATATTTGGCTCCATAATAAATTATCTCTCAACTCTCACTTAGGTTGAGAGCTTTGTTTTCATTTAATATGCATTTGGGTCTATTTTCATGTTATTCCATAAGTGAAGCCTTTGCATATATAATTTAGCTCTTAACAATAACTTATCTTAGTGTTTACTAAAGATAATTTTAGTCTTTTGTTTTTGTTTTTTGGGTTTTTTAATTTTTAAATTTTATTTATTTATTCATTTATTTTTTGTTTTTTCGAGGTATGGTCTCACTCTACCCAGGCTGACCTGGAATTCACTCTGTAGTCTCAGGGTGGCTTTGAACTCATGGCGATCCTCCTACCTCTGCCTCCCAGTGCTGGGATTAAAGGCGTGAGCCACCACGCCCTGCTCCAACATCCTTTGCTTGAGGAGTTAATTCCCTCCGTCCCCTTGGGAGAGGCACATTCTTATCTAGCTTTTCTTTTCATTAATTATTTGAGTGTGTGTGTGTGTGCATGTGAGTATATGTGTGTGCCTGTGTGTGTCTGGTTTGATGTGTGTGGCTAGGGAACTGGACCCAAGCCACAGACTTTGCAAACAAGCACCTTTAATCACTGAGCCATCTCCCCGTCTGTCTGTCCTTATCTAAGCTCTTGAATGAAGACATTTGACTCATGTATTCCACATCTCCAGAGAATACAAAGCTATAGCTTGTCATCAGAAAGAAATGAAGCATAATATTTGAGTAAACTCAGATTGCTATATCAAGGGAATAAAATTTATATTAACGTGAAACCGTACACAATTAGAATTAGCCTCAGGACCTCGATTAATATTTGGAGAAATAAGAAATCATTACCGTTGGGCCACATGGCTTTCCAAAGAAGTCACACTCCAACAAGGTGTGGTGGTTGAGATAAAAGCCATTGTTCTTGACAAATTCAGTGATGCTGAAGTTTTGTTGACTTGCAACAAAGTCAAAGGCTTCTGAAGAGCTGGTGGAATTCTCCCTAGTCTCCTGCAGGTGGAGCACCTTGGAGACCATATCCCATAAGAAAAATATAATGCCGAATTTCGCTACTGCGTGCGCTTGGAATCTGTTAGCAGAAATAAAGACACGGGTTAGCCTGAGGATACTGGTACTTTTCTAGAAGACAGAGACCAAACACCTGGCTATCAGCTTCTCCTTATCTTCTACCCTCTCCTTCATTCACACATATTCAAACAAAACTGGATTTCTTGAAGGTCTTTTGAGACATGATGAAATTTGTCATGTATTTCAGGGTATCATTTATCTGGAATACTGCCCACTTCCCTCTCTCCAACACACACACACACACACACACACACACACACACACACACACACTTGCTATTGACCAATCCTAATGCATCTTTAAGACCTAATTCTTGCCTCACCCAGTGGCGCATATGTATGATCAAAGCTGAGGTGGGCTCGTCAGAAGTAATAAGTAAGAGAGCCTTGGCTACTTAGTGAAACACTGTTTCAAAATGCCAAGTGCACACAATGTGGGTCACTGGGAAAGTGCTTATCTATTGTATCCCGGAACCTATGGTTCCATTTCTGGTATTGAGGAGGAAAGACAGAGAGAAAGAAAGAAGAAAGAAAGAAAGAAAGAAAGAAAGAAAGAAAGAAAGAAAGAAAGGAAGGAAGGAAGGAAGGAAGGAAGGAAGGAAGGAAGGAAGGAAGGAAGGAAGGAAGGGGGAAGAGAGAGAAAGAAAAGAAAAGAATAAAGGAAGGAAGGAAGGAAGGGAGAGGGAGAGAGAGAGAAAAGAAAAGAAAAGAAAAGAAAAGAAAAGAAAAAAGAGAGGGAGGGAGGGAGGGAGGAAGGAAGGAAGGAAGGAAGGAAGGAAGGAAGGAAGGAAGGAAGGAAGGAAGAAAGGAAGGAAGGGAGACAAAAGGAGAAAGCGAGCTCTCAAGTGTTCTGTCCTTATCGTCTGCTTATCCCATGAGAAGATTTTTTTAAACTAGAGAGTTCTGGGGGACATGAACAAGCGAATTTTGATTCTCCAACCTTGCTTTTCCCTAACATGGAACCTCCATCCTCTAAGCAGGCTGGGCTGAAAATAAAGAAATCTTTTCAGAGTCCTTGGCACTGGCTCTAACCTGCAAGCGGAAGTCACAAGGAGGAAAAGGTGCCCCAACTTTTAAGCCACATTCCTCTAGAATGTATCCCCTAAGACATGGAGCAGGAATGAAAATGAGTGTTGGCAGCCTGCCTCTCAGGGCGCGCTGTAGCCCCGTGCTGGAAGATGAGAGAAAGGAAGCCGTGTCTCTTATGCGGGGACAGAAAGGGTAGAAGATGGAGGTTCAGGTTACAGACGCCCACTCTTGGGGGTGACATTTACCACATGATGCTGAATACACATACCTTAATTTACTGTATTCACTTAGGACAGTCAACAAATACTTTACATAGTTGCTTTATGCAAAGAATTGTTTTATTTTATTTTATTTTTTTGCCAGTTACTTTTTTTTTTTTTTTTTCCTCTTAGAACAGAGACTATGTAACCTTTCACATCATCCTTCTGGTGGCTTATATGATTTCTTTACATCAAGTATACATGCCCAGGATCTTTCCTTTTCTTTTTTTTTAATATTTAATTTTTATTTATTTATTTATTTGAGAGATGGAAAGAGGAAGAGAGAGAGAGAAGGAGAGAATGAGTATGCCAGGCTTCCAGCCACTGCAAACAAATTCCAGATGCATGCACCACATTGTGCATCTGGCTTCTGTGGGTCCAGGGGAATCGAACCAGGATCCTTTGGCTTCACAGGCATGCACCTTAAACACAAAGCAATCTCTCTAGCACTCAAATCTTTGCTTTTCTAAGAATGCATATTATTGAAAACATTCTGAGGTAGGGCTGGTGAGAGATGGCTTAGTGGTTAAGGTGTTCACTGACAAAGCCTAAGGTCCCAGGTTTTATTTCCCAGTACCCACCTAAGCCAGATGAACAAACAAGATGGCACATGAGTCCGGAGTTTGTTTGCAGTGGCTAGAGGCCCCGGTGAAAGCATTCTCTATCTGCCTCTTTTTCTCTCTCTCCCTCTCCATCTCAAATAAATAAATAAAATATTAAAAAATATTTTGAGGGCTGGAGGGATGGTTTAGCAGTTAAGGCGTTTGCCTGCAAAGCCAAAGGACCCAGGATTGATTCTCCAGGACCCATATCAGCCAGATGCACAAGGGGGCACATGTGTCTGGAGTTCATTTGCATTGGCCTGAAGCCCTGGCATGCCCATTCTCTCTCTCTCTCAAATAAATAAAAAAAAAAAAAAAAAAAAAAAAAAACATTTTGAGCTAATGATTGTTGAACATCTCTCTTCTTGTAAGATGGTGGATTGATCTGCACTTTTTTTTTTTTTTTGGGGTTTCTAGGTAGGGTCTCACTCTGGCCCAGGCTGACCTGGAATTAACTATGTAGTCTCAGGGTGACCTTGAACTCACGGCGATCCTCCTACCTCTGCCTCCCAAGTGCTGGGATTAAAGGCATGTGCCACCATGCCCGGCTTTGATCTGTACTTTTTGTGGTCTTGCTAATTAGCTTCAAGTTTTGAGCTACTAATGGTTACACAAACCTGTTGTAATGTGTACAATACATTCAACAACTGTTTCAGAATTGTGTCAGAAATAAAACAAAGTGGATTACTTTAACTGATTTTATGTAACAACAAATATATTACTCTTACAAAATTTGAAACTAACCAGGCCTGGTGGTGCATGCTTTCATCCCAGCCCTAGGGAGGCAAAGGCAGGAGGACTGCCATGAGCTCAATGCCAGCCTGGCTCTACAGAGTGAGTGGCAGGTCAGCCTAGGTTAGAGTAAGACCCTACCCCAACCCCCCCCAAAGAAACTAAAAAGTCTAAATGAGCTGTCCATGGTCAAATAGATGATACGTGCTGTGTCCCCGTCCCAGGCAAAACCCCTCTATGTGGTACTTCAAACTTTCCCATAGGTAATTACAGGGCTTTGTTTGTAAGGTCGTGTGGGGCAGAAATGGCATTATCAGTGCACACAGCGTAAAGTTGGCACAGGGCAGCTGTCTGCAGTGAGTTGAAGTCATGGTCTCAAGAGAAACAGAACATTTAATGAACTAATGCTGAGAACTGTGAGGTTCTCCTGGACACACACCCATGGACCTCCAGCTGGCCCTGCCTCTACTGTCACACAATCTATATAAACATCATAAAGCTTCATATTTCTGTGTGCTACTTTTCTTTATTCCTCATTTCCTCCTTGAAACCGCTAGTCATTTTTAATACCTAGACTTCAAAAAATACCATATATGGACTGTGGATTTGTTTTACAAGTTTGGAGTGTCAGGGCATATACCTATATTTATCTTGGAATAATTACCATATTTCAGTGTGATTGTATGTGTTTCTGTTTTTGTATAATGGAGAGATAGATAGAGAGAGAGATTGAAAATGAGAGAGGGCATTGGCATGACAGGGCCTCCAGCCAGTGCAATCAAACACTAGATGTGTACACGACTGTGTGAGCATGCAGGACCTTTTGCTGTGTCACCTTGTATGTCCGGTTTATGTTTGGTTTGGGGGAGTCAAACTTGGGTCCTTAGGCTTCACAGGCAAGCACCTTAGCCACTAAGCCATCTCTCCAGCCCTCTTTCTTTCTTTCTTTCTTTTTTTTTTATTCTAGCTGACAGACTTGCGTAACCTCACAATTCAGATTCTTTTCATTTTTAAAATATTTTTATTTACCTATTTGAGAGAGTAAAAGAGGCAGGGGTGGAGGAAGAGAGAATGAGCAAGTCAGGGCCTCCAGCCACTGGAAACAAACTCCAGACTCATTCACTGCAGTGTGCACCTGGCTTACATTTGTACTGGGGAATTGAACCTGGGTTTTTTGGCTTTATAGATAGCAAGTGCATTAACCACTAAGCTGTCCTGCAGGCCACAATCTAGATTTTTTACAACCATTTGACCATAGGATTTGATATCTACCTAGTATATTATTGCATGAGGAAAGGGGCAGTAAGGAAAATAAAAAATAAATAAATTAGCAAGTATTTTTACTTTTATAAGTTTGGGCGTTTTAATGCAACTTAATATTTTCATTAGTTTAACATATATTTAAAATTGCAGGGTGGGGAGGTTGCTCAGTTCTTTCAGGCATTTGCTTGTGCAACCTGCCTGACTGGGTTTGATTCCCCAGTAACACGAAGCCAGATGCTCAAAGTGACACCTGTGTCTAGAATTCCTCTGTAACAACAAAAGTCCCATCTACTCTCTCTCAAATATATATATATTTTTTGAGAGAGACTAGATGGGACTTTTATATACATTTTATATACATTTTATATATGCACATAAGGGGACTTTATAATCATCCAAGTAAATTTATGCTAAAAATATAAAATGATAATGATTCAAACAATATATTTTTTTTACCTGTTCAAGTTACAAAATGTGACAGCTGGGAACTCAATCTTTTCAACGTACTGAACCTCAACGGATGTTGTGGTTGGCCACGTGAAATAGTTGAACAGGCGACTGTAGACCTGCCACACCAGAAGAAAGACAGATCCCAGCACCACTGAGAGCCAGATCAGCTTGCGAACCCTGCTGCGGTTCTGGACGATGTTGTGAACCCCGTGAAAGGACGTGGAGATGGCAAAGTCATGATCAAACTTCTTTCGGTCAGTTGCAGATGGTAGTGGTTTCTTCAACAGATAAAGCTTGATCTTTGCCAAGAGTCCTGATTTCCATAAAGGTGACAACAACATATCATGAGTTATGACACCTCAATGCTATCTGTAAATGAACACAGCTCACAAATGGATAAACAGGTGTGGGGCATTCGGGAAGGTCAAGTGTCAATTGGGCATCAGATTTTTCATTCAGGAATCAATAAGTCCTGGTTAGATGAATATACTGAGAATCTGGTAATGACACTTGAAGAAGGGCTATTGTCAAGGAAAAGATATTGGTGACTTCGCATTAGTACATTAATTCAAATAAAACCCACGTTGAATGAGTTGATATGACAGCTCATAATTAAAATAAAAACACTAATTTTTAAATTACTTTGCCCCCTAAAGAATCACAAAATGTTAGTCTTTTATGAGTCCTAAGCAAGGTCAGTTCCTCAGTTAATATTTGTCCTATAATGTTGTAACTTATGGTGATGTAACTTGCATGCGTCACATGCTTTGGTACACAGTTGTTGAATTTTTCTGTTGGTTAGTGAGAATTTTAAAGTTAAATCACATTATCAGCTAAGTAGCCTATCACCTCCTGTTTAACAAAATGAATGCATGTCTTTGAAAGTATCAATAATCAGTTAAATCATGCTTATTGCTACTGACTGACTACTGAGAGTCACTGACATATCTTTGGCAACATATAAAGTAGTCATCCAGACTTTTCCTTTGGTTTACGTTGTTTTGATTTGTCAGAAGAAAATGTAAAGAATCTCTTTGCTGAGGCAAGAGGATGAGATGCTTCTGTCATGGGAGCCTTTAGCTTCTGGTCCAGGTCTCATCTTCTGCAGGCTAGGCAACCTCAGCCACTTTCCTCACCTTCTTCTTCTGTCTCTTCTGTCAAATGGTAGGTACTCGCATGCCAGGTCATGTTTTGTATTCAATGAATAATTCACGGACAGGGTTCAACCCATGATCTAGACCGTGATCAGTATTCAACAGTATAGATAGTCTCATTCTTATGTTAACTTAGTCATGTGTAGTGCATGGTTAAATATTCAGTGTTTTGGAAAACAGTTTAAAATTCTCATTTGAGAATTGAGTTCTTCAGGGCTGGGGGATGTCTCAATCTGTCAACTGCTTGCATTGCATTCATGGGGATTGAGTTTTATCTCCAGAAACTACATTAAGAAAGAAAGAAAGAAAGAAAGAAAGAAAGAAAGAAAGAAAGAAAGAAAGAAAGAAAGAAAGGAAGGAAGGAAGGAAGGAAGAAAGAAGGAGAGAAAGAGAGAAAGAGAGAGAGAGAAAGAAAGAAAGAAAGAAAGAAAGAAAGAAAGAAAGAAAGAAAGAAAGAAAGTTAGTTGAGTGTGGTGGTATGTGCTTCCAATCCCATGGGCAGTGAGGTGCACACAGACCCCCGGGGCTTGCTGGACTGACAGTATTGTTAAATTAGTGCGCACTGAGTGAGTGAGAGACTTTGTCTCAGAAATGGAGATAATGCCTAAGGAATGACATCTAGTGTGTGTGTGTGTGTGTGTGTGTGTGTGTGTGTGTGTACATGCATGTGGAGGCCAGAGGACACACAGGTGTACATGCAGAAAGAATAAAGAAATGAATTTTCATAATGTCATAGATGCTTTTGATGATATTATTTAACATTTGTACTATTTTATAGAATCCAAAAAGTACTACTTTTGTTAACTATACATTATGAATTGACTCCAAAAAGGTTCTACAATCTACTTATCATTAAATCAGTAGCAAATGCTTTTTATTCTCCAATAAATTATTTATGTTTTGATTCAGTTATGGGATATGTAATGATGTTTAAAATGTCATTATTAACATATTTTAGGATTTTTATTTCATATACAGTGTTGAACACATAAAACTTGTCTTATCATTTTAAAGATACCACAAACCAATGTTTGTGTTAATATAATTTGCTTAAAATTGTGCTACACTATTACAGTAAAAGACACACAATGTTCTTTTTGGTATCAAGTCAAACAACACATAAAGTAACCTACAAAGCTGCGGGATTAAATCAGAGGCATGAAAGAAGGTACTGTTCTTATTATCTATAAAATAAATGTAAATATATTCTATTTTTATTATTGAGTCACTTATGAATGATGTACTTTGATGATCTACAAAACAGTCTCCAGCCAAGGGATAGAAACCACTGGGAAGGAAGAATAATCTAGTGACCAGTATCTGGCCAAGCAAAGTGTAGCTGGCTGCAAACATTACCCTGAAAAAAATGTTTCAAGTGCGCATTCACAATCAGCTCACTTGCTGACCCTTACTCAGGCATTTGTGGCTATTTTCTAGAGATTTTAGACTTTTGCTTGGGGGGCACTCAAATCTTACCAACACACAAATAATAATTCTGTACATTAAGGACAAGTTGTGACATGATGGCACCATGTGTTGTCCAAGACAAAGCTATTTTAAAATGTATGCTTTTATGTCATTTTATTCAATAATTTTAAAAATTAATATTCTTGATGGACAGTGAAGAGGCAAGGGGTTGAATGCCTGTCAAGAAGGTCAGAATTGTCTTAAAAACTTTCTCACCAGCTGAAAAAGAAGAGACATTTTCCTTTCCTGGCGAAGCATACATACACCATATAACTATGGCGAGTGGCCCTGACACTGGATACTGATTTGAACAAAAGTACTGTGAGAAATATTGATCACAGAACATTGCATGTTAAAAAAAATGACAGCACATGCTAGGCAGCAACAAGCAAATAAAAATCCAGATTCTTATATATAATCATATTTTCTAACAATTTTTGTAGAAATTCTTATTTTTACCAAGTAAAAATATATCTTCCCTTTATAAACACATACGACTTACTTTATGTCCAGATAATACTGGATATCACACTTTCAAAATGAATTAAACATAATCCTTCATTTCCTTTGCTTATTTCTGGCCTCCAGGAAGGAAGTTTGCAAGTGTTCTACTGATTTTGCTGTTCACCTACCTTTCTCTGCATATACCTTTGATTTCTCAATCTGCTCCATGTTTTGCTTGCAGTAGACCCCAAGCCCTCAGGGTACATCCAATTTTTATCAATAACAATATTCATTTTGTGGCCTTTATATAAAATACACCCATTGAGGTCGTAAAACATGGGGGCAATTTAAATATTTGTGTTGCTATGTTGAACCTCATAAAGCACTTAGTCTGCAAATCAAAAACATAGACAGAACCAGCTATGGGCATTTATGGACTGGCAAGAGACAGCCAGAGAAAACTGAAAGCAACATTAAGAAACCTTTTTCTCAAATGAAAGCTCTCTCTTATATAACCATGGTTTTACTGTGGCCAGTGACCGCACTAGTGGTCAACTTGGGACAGGCTCCTCAGATTTTTATATCTTCCTTCCTCGTGTAAATTTGAATCAAACTAAAATTAGAACCAATATTTTCATGGGAAAATGACATTTCATTTCATAGTAACATATAAAGCTGTTTTTTTTTTTTTTTTTTTTTTTTTTTTTTTGGTTTTTTGAGGTAGGGTCTCACTCTGGTCCAGGCTGACCTGGAATTAACTATGTAGTCTCAGGGTGGCCTCGAACTCTCGGCGATCCTCCTACCTCTGCCTCCCGAGTGCTGGGATTAAAGGCGTGCGCCACCACGCCCGGCTAATAAAGCTGTTTTTAACAGAAAAAGTAGCCACTAGAAATGACAAAATAAATCACCAGATAATATTAACCCTAGAAATGAATGCTGAAGTAGTAGAAATTTAACAAAATATAAAAGCCAATATTTTGTATGCTCTTTTGAGAAATTACCATTGATTTCCATGGGCACACCAGGGCCTCTAGCCACTGCAAACAAACTCCAAACGCGTGCGCCACCTTGTGCCTCTGGTTTACGTGGAACCTAGTGAACAGAACCTGGGTCCTTAGGCTTCGCAGGCAAGTGCCTTAACTCTAAGGTCTCTCAAACCCACCCTTGATTTTCTTAAGAATACGCATAATGTATAAATGCTGACATCTGTCGGCCACACTCAGAAATTACATGTAGTTCTACTTAAAGCTCATTAGCCTTTCCATGGAAATATTTCGTAAGCATGGAACAGCTGTTAGCCTAGTTGCATATATCACATATCTTGAAACGTGGAACTTCTCGTACCATGAATTTAAACTAGCTTTACCCAGAGGAGAACAAAGAGGCTTCACGTGATGGAAGGACGGGATTGGCTGCATGTTCCCACGTGATGCACTAGCAATTTCAGGAAGAGGTTGAATCATGACATGAATTTCTCCATGACCTATTTCTTCTTTGGGGTTCAATGTCAAATTTGAATACAGTTCTAGAATTTGGGTAGTCCTGGGAAGATTGAAAATTGAGAACTGATTCACCCTTCTTTGCTTGCCTTTGACCTTTCATTCTTCCTGCCATCTTTCCATAAGCTTCTGCCCAGTCTTTGCACTGGGCAGGTGTGCCAAAGAGGCCTGGTGGTCAGATTCCCACTGTTCCAACTGCCAGGGCTGAATATAGCATGCTTTACGCTAGGTATCCACCTGGTCAGATGGGATAGTCCACGCAGGGCAGAGCAGACAAAGACAACAGGAAGATAGAGGTCTGATAGGGGGAAATGTGTGGGAAGAAAGAACAAAAGGAAAAGAAAACAAAAAACTCCTCAAACTATACTTTTCTGCTCCTTAATCTAACCGTGGCTCAAGAATAAAGGCAAATTTGTTAGAACACACTCGTTACACTCATTCTTTTGCTGTACAGTATCAAAAGAAGCAATAATATTTGTTTGCCATCACATGGATAGGGTGACACCACATTTCTAGTCTACTTTAAAATGAACATTAGGAAGTTTGAATTCTATCTTCTTTATCTGGATAGGAGTTCTCTCCATTTCTGTCATCTTCTTTCCTTATTATTTATTTATTTTGGTTTCTAGAGGCAGGGCCTCACTCTAGCTCAGGCTGACCTGGAATTCACTATGCAGTCTCAGGGTGGCCTCAAGCTCTTGGCGATTCTCCTACCTCTGCCTCCCTAGTGCTGGGATTAAAGACATGCACCACCACGCCAGACTATTTTTTTCTCTCTTTTTTATAAGGGCATACTTTGTATGGATACATTACCATCTTTTCCCTCCTCCTTGACCCCATTCTGCTGAGAGCCCTTCTCATCGGGATTGCTGGTATTCCCCATGGAATTGTGAGTTGGTTATTGGAGGGGAGGGAGGCAATGCCTCTGCGTATTATGTCCCATCCTTTGGGTCTTACAGTCTTTCTGCCCCTCATCTGCAAAGATCCTTGCGGGTGTGTTGTAAGTCTACTTCAGTGAAAAGCTCTCAGGAGCTTCTGGATTTCTGCTTTGGTATACGTTGATCATCCTCAGCATCTGTCTCCTTCACCCTGGCACTGATTGATCCACTCACCGTGGAAGCAGCACTCTTGCTCAACTCCACAACTCCTCTCTGGTTTCACCGGGGCCTTGCCTGCAGTGTGGGGAATAGTTTATCTCCTTGGGTCTCACTATCTTCTGCAAAAGAAAAACAGATTCTCCAATGGAGAATTATGTCCGCATAGGTTATGTGGGATAAGCATTGTTAATTTAGGGAGAATATGAAGGATGTAGCCCCTGTTTTAGCCAAAGACTAATAGGAACTTGTTGCTGAAGACCATAATCTTTTTGTGCATGGCATTCTGATCTGGTTTCCAGTTCCAGCTATGGGTTCCTTTCCACTGAGCCAATCAGAAAGCCATAGGTTACCTGCCAAGCCTGTGTGCCCCCACTGCACTGCGTGTACTTCTTGTCAGGTTTGTTGCTCACATCATTGTTGGTCATTTTACCCTAGTGGCTCATGTAGCGATTTCCAGCACTACACAGACTGTCTGGAGACTGGCTGTCTTCTGGATACCAGCAGGGTCTCTCTTCGTTCTGTGTCAGCAGCATATGGCGTCTTCCTTTGATCTCAGGCAGGCAATCATATGCTTTGATAGAAGCCTGTCTTCCTTTGGGGACCTCATAGGTTTCTCCCATCAACAGCTCAATGTAGGTAGCCAGCAATTTCTGGAACTGGGAGTTACAGGCCAAAGTCAAAATTTTTAAGGTTAGGCTTTATTCCACCCTCTTTAGGGCTCTTCTTTCCAGATGCTTCCTCCATACTCCTGTGAGGATTAAATCATTAAGTCTACTTTCAAGGAAAAAGGTTTTTTTCATGTGACCAATTCATTTTGGGTTTGGTTTTGGGTTTTTTTCTCCCCAATCTTTCCTTCTTTTCCCCCCAAATATTCCCACCCATATTATCTGGGCCTCCAGTTGCTTGACAGGCATGCCAGTCCCCCCAGCTGTTCCAGTTGAGGAGCCACAGAGGAATAAGAACATGTGGCATTTGACTTTCTGTGGTTGTGAGAGTTCACTGAGTATGATCGGTCCTAAATTCATTCATTTTCCTACAAATTACACTCTATCATTTGTTCTTACTGCTGTGTAGAATTCCATTGTGTAAATGTACTACAGCTTCGTTATCCATTCGTCCACTTATGGGAACTTGGGTTGATTCCAATTCTTAGCTGTTATGAGTTGAGCAGCTGTAAACACGGTTGAGCAAATATTTAAGCAGTAAAACATGGGGCATTTAGGGTAAAGGCCCAGTAGGGGGAATTAGTGGGTGTGTTGGTAGATCTATTTTCACCTTTTTTGGGAGACTCCATGTTGATTTCCACAGAGGTTGTTCAAGTTTGCATTCCCACTAGCAGTGAATAAGGATACCTCTTTCCCCACATCCTCATCAACATTGATTATAATTTGATTTTTTAAATTTTTATTGACAACTTAATTGTAGACAATATCCTATGGTACTTCCCTCCCTCCCCCAACTTTCTCTTTGAAACTTCACTCTCCATCCTATCCCCTCCCTCTCGCAATCAGTCTCTCTTTTCAGTTTGATGTCATTATCTTTTCCTCCTATTATGATGGTCTTGTGTAGGTTTTGTTAGGCACTGTGAGGTCATGGAAATCCAGACCATTTTGTGTCTGGAGGAGTGCATTGTAAGGAGTCGTACCCTTCCTTTGGCTCTATCATTCTTTCCACCCCCTCTTCTGCAATGGACCCTGAGTCTTGAAAGGTGTGTTAGAGATGTTTCAGTGCTGGGCATTCCTCTGTCCCTTCTTCTCAGCCCCATGGTGCATTCTGAGTCATCCCAAGGTCACCATCATCTGAAAAGAGAAGCTTCTCTAACCAAAAGTGTAATTTGATTTTTTAAATGATTGCCATCCTGATTGGAGTAAGGTGTGATCTCATAGTTGTTTTAATTTGCATTTCCCTGATGGCTAAGGATGTTGAACATTTTCTTAAGTGTGTATTAGCCATTTGTATTTCTTCTTCTGAAAACTCCCTAGTCAATTCTCGGCCCCATTTTTTGAGTAGGTAGTTTGTGTTCTTATTGTTTAATTTTTTGAGTTCTTTGTAAATTCTAGATATTAGATCACTGTCAGTGGTATAGCTGGCAAATATTTTTCCCCATTCTGTGGAATAATCTATTAGATCTTATTATGGTTTGTTTGTTTGTGCAAAAGCTTTTTAGCTTAATGAGATTCCACTGGTTGAGTAATTTTTTTTAATTTCCTGGGCTACTGTTCAGGAAGGCTTTCCCACTTCTATATTGTGAAGATTTCCTCCTATTTTTTTTTCTTCCACTAGTTGAGGAATTTCAGTACTTATATTGCGGTCTTTAATCCACTTGGAATTAATTTTGGTGTATTGTGAGATGAGTAGGTCTATTTTCATTTTTCTATATGGGGATATTCAATTTGTCCAGCACCATTTGTTGAAGGTGCTGTTCTTTCTCCAGTCTAAATTGGCACCTTTGTCAAAGATCATGTAGCTGTAGTGACCTAATGGCCAACCCTTCAATTCTGTTCCACTCGTCTATATGTTTGTTTTTATGCAAATACCATGCTGTTTTTGTTACTATAGCTTTATAGTATAGCTTCACATTGGGTAGAGTGATAATTCCAGAGGTGTTTCTTTTGCTGAGTGTATGTTAGGATATCTAAGACCTGCTGCCATTCCATATGAATTTTGAGATAATTTTTTCTCTTTGTGAAGAATGATGCTATGATTTTTATTGGTATTTCATTAAATATGCATTATGCTTTTGGTAGAACTTCCTTTACCACAATATTAATTCTACCTATTCAGGAACATGGGAAGTCTTTCCATCTTCTCATGTCCTCCTCAATTTCTTTCTTGGATTTTTTATGTTTTCATTATAATATAGGTCTTTCACAACCTTGGTCAGTGTTATTCCAAGGTATTTGATTTTTTTGTGGCTATTGAAAATGGGACAGCCTCACTGATTTCTGCCTCTGTATATTTGTTGTGTGCATATAGAAAGGCCACTGATTTTTTGTGTGTTGATTTTGTAACCTGCCACTTTGCAGAAGGGATTCATCATCTTTAGAAGTTTTGAGGTGGAAATTTTGGGGTCACTTATGTATAGGATCATGTCATCTACAAATAGGGGTAATTTGACTTCTTCCTTATTTTACATCTTTCTGTTTGGAGTTCTGTCAGCTTCTTGTATCTAGATGGGAGTCTCTTTTGAGAGGGTGGGAAAGTTTTCTTCAATAATTTTGTTGAGTGAGTTCTTTGTGCCTTGGTCTGAATTTCTTCCCCTTCTGGCATACCAATGAGCCAGATGTTGGGTTGTTTTAGGGTATCCCACAATTCCCTCATGTTTTGTTTGCAAGATTTTTTTTTTTTTTGAACTTATCAACATTTTTGGACACCTGAACTGTTTCTTTTGTCTTGTTTTCTAGCAGTGAGGTTCTGCCTTGGCACAATCAACTCTGTTAGTGAGGCTTTTTAGAGAGGCTTTTCACAAGCTCAATTGGTTTATATTTTCTGTTGTCCTTTTCTTTATATCATATATCCTTTTGTTGGGTTTCAATTTCAGGCCATGTTTTGATTTTCTTAATGCTTCCTGGAATTCATTCTTGCATTTAATTATGTCTTCATCAAGCTTAACCAGCTGGTTGTTGAGATACTCTATTTTTTGGATCACCCTTGGTTCATTTATCTCTCTTTTGAGGACTTTCTGTTTTTGTTGTTGTTTGTTTGTTTGTTTGTTTTTTTCAGTTAGGTTAATCCTAGTGAATACAGCTGTTAGCATTTTATTTATACAATTGTTTCTTTTTGTTGTTGTTGATGCTGATGATTTACTATGTAATCTTCTTGGTCAGGGTGACATATACTGTTGTATTTTTACTTTGAAAGTCTATTCCTGCTGTCCTCTCTATGTTTGCATTAGAAACTTCCATTGTATGTCTAAGCAACCTTGGAGGAGATCTCTCAGTTTGTTTGTTGTTTGTTCTTAATTGCATTGAGGTCTACCCATTTCATTGTAGGAGTCTTATTTAACTAAGAAGGAAGAAAGAGTATTCCCTTGCAGTCTTCAGTGAGTGTTCTGTTTTGTGTTTGAATAGAGTAGGTGTGTGATGCCTTTGTATTTAGAGATGCGCAGGCTGTGGAGAGTGTAAGTGCACCAGCAGCTCTGGGCTGTAGCTTAATACCGAGGGTGCAGTTGAAGGTCAGATTGTTTTGACCTGGTCTCAGCTGTGTCTTGCCTGTATCTCAGAGGCTGTAGCACTTGTCCTTGCTCCCTTACTATACCCAGATGGGCAGGTGATGGAGCATTCTCTGGTTCCCCAGCAGGTGTTTGCCAGATATTCCTGTGTTCCCCTTCTGAGGCTGAGGTGATGTCCCAAGTAGCCACTGGGAGGGGGTGGGGCAATTGAAGAGATGGTGGAGGTTACGGGGTTCCGTAGACCAGGCTGGATCAGGGAGTGGGCTGGTGTACGGGAGACAGGACACAAGGGCTGTGCTGTGGGGTGCAGTCAGGGGCGCCTGTAGGCCAGAGCACCGAGGCAGCAAGATGGACATGGCTGTGGTGAGTGGAGGGTCTGGTGGGCTACCTGAGAGCATGGGAATCAGATTCCCAACTCTGTCCTACCCCGGGGAAGTCTGCCAAGGCTTCCTCTTACAGGATGCTCACAATTCTTGCCTGATACTACTCCAGGATCTGAAGCGTGGTTAAGATGCAATTCCTCCATCATCTCGTTTGAAATCCAAGCCCAGGGAGTCCTACACAAGTGTATCTTGTTCTCTTATTAACTTTCTAATTTAGCCCATTAAAGCAAAATATAGAAGGCTATACTTCCCTTCTGGTAATTTCTTTGGTCATGACAGTTCTTTTGAAAAGGAGTATGTGAGAGAAGGTAGAGTTTAAAAGTCATGCCTTCTTTCTCTTTCCTGTGCCCACGTTCTACCATAAAGGTAGATAATTAACCAATAAACCTAATCCAATGAGCTCGGAGTATTCTGATGTATCATTACACTCGACTTTTTCACTAGTAGCACCAAGAGGCTGAGCGTGCTTGACACTGACAAAGGCAAAATGTGGAAGAAAAAAAAAAAAAAACAGGTTGGCAAAAAAGCAAGCAGACCTTTCCTCTGCCCTTTCACCCAGCATAAGCAGTACTTGGACTCAGTACACTCTGCACTGTGTCCAGCAGGGCATTTGTTCTGGCCCAGCACCAGTTATACAGACAGAAGTGTGTGTTAGCTAGTTAAGAATTTCCCATTAATTCTATTTTTGAGAAACTAGAATCTGTTTGGTTAATGAGTTCAATTTTGGTGAATCGACATATATATCACAATGATAGTCTTTGACCACATCTTTTTTTGTGTGTGTGTGATGGGGGACGATGGAACTCACGACCTTGCACACTCACAGAAGGAGCTCTACTACTGAGCTAAAACTGCAGCCTCTTGCCTATTACTTTTCAATGTAGTTTTGCATTAAAGTGGATTTTATTATTATTTTTTAATTTTTAAAATTTATTTATTTGAGAGAGAGAAAAAGGCAGACAGCGAGAGATTGGGGGGAATGGTCATGGCAAGGCTTCCCACCACTGCAAATAAACTCCAGATGCGTGTGCCACCTTGTGCATCTGGCTTATGTGGGTCCTGGGGAATCGAACCGAGGTCCTTTGGCTTTGTAGGCAAGCACCTTAACCTCTAAGCAATCTCTCCAGCCCCATATTTTTAATTTGAAATGCATGACTATTGGTAGTGAAGTTTTTTTTTGTTTGTTTGTTTGTTTTTTAATTCAGACAGGCTAGTTTGAAACTACAATGACTACACAAAAGAAAACGGTTGCACTTTTTACTTTACGTAAAACAGACTTATTTCTCAATTCTGGAAAGTAAAACTAAAGCTATCCCTCATCTTAGCATGTGTCTTAAAACACAAATAGTTCAATAGTGTATTGATTCAGGACTTTACAAAAGTAGACTTGATAGAGCTCTGGCGTAGGATATGTGTGTTTGTTCAATGTTTCTGTTATAGGATTATGTTTATGGGATTCTAAGAGAAAACAATTGTCAATACATAACACCTACTTAAAGAGATGTATGTGTTTTCTCAATTAAAGATCCAATCAAGGATTCTAGATTGTAGTTTCCACGAAAGGTTAGTATTCTGTAATTTAGAAGAGAGCTCTTATTACTTTTTTTCTTGTCCTTCTCACTTTTCACTGAATTGTTTTCACGGAATCCATGTCAGATGCCTTGCAGAACATTTCTCAAGTCAGAGTTCCAGTCTCCTCTTCATGGAGAAGACCAGCAAACATTTGTGGCAGGAAGCAGACTGGAGATATTTTACTCTTACAGTACATTGCATTGGCAAACACAAGGTCACAGTTTCGACTGCTCTTGGTGACCAAAAGTTCATCCCTTCCTGTAGGAGGTGCCTGCCAAATTTTCTCTTTGTGAATAGACCTATTCCCTTCCAAAATTAATAAGTAACCTGTAGACACAGCTATTTGAGAAAAGAATATCTTGTTCCAAATCTTTCCATGCAACAACTTTAGTAAATATCAGAGTCTTATTGGAAAAAAATTACTATGATGTTTGAAAAATGAGTTTTGATTTATATCCCTTTTAATATTTATTTGTTGACATCTGCCTGTAATGAAAAACTTTACCTTCTGATATTCCCAATTAAAAAAAAAGTATGTTTAAATGCATGGATTGCCTTATAATTTCATGCATTTCAATCAATTTTGCAGGTCATTGATAAGAGTCATTTTTCTTTTCTTTTTTTTTTTTTTTTAATAAGAAGTGGTACTTTGGCTAACAGGACTAATTAAATATTTCCTGTGCTGGTTGCTATCTCATTCTCCACAACTGACCATTAAAAAGAATTGAAATTTGAAATCTTTTTATTCTGATAAAGCAATTTTAGGCCCCTGTATACTTAGTTCTGGAAGAGAGATGCTGTTCAGGATTCCCATAGTGCTCAGTTATTTGAGTGGTTATGAAAGAAGCTAAGACAACATGCAGATAAAACAACGTCGACATTTTTACTCAGGTTATGCATTTTTTATATTGGACATGCTAGATATCAAGCTTCTAAGTTGCATGGGCTAAACAAATACGAGTCTCATCCTCTACACTTCCTTACTCTGGTTGTTGTTGCTGCTGTTGTTGTTGCACAATTGTAGCTTCCTTCAAAAATTCTCAGCATGGCATCTAAATAGAATTCTGACTTTTATTTGCATATTCTGATTGAGCAAAATGTTCATCCTTATATCTTTAAATGAAGAAAACAGCTTGTCTTTTCAATATACATAGGTCTGGTACATAGAGGAAAATTGCATATCTCTGATATTATCATTAGCAAGCATGAATTAAAGATGGCATAAATTATCCTTATCATTAGCACATCTGAAAAACACGTACCTAGCCACTGTGATCAATTTTCTGAAAAGTGAAAAATTTTGGAAATCTTCTAATAGGCTTCTTACACAGTTCTTCTCCATGGGCTGCCATTGGCTCAGCCTGTGGGAGGGTGCTGTTTGTCCCCCAGCTATAGTCTGGCCATGAGGGACACAGCTTATGTGTAAACATTATGGGGTACTCCATGGAGTGTCAAAATTTTCCTGCCAATGGTCCAGAGAGGAGGAAGGCCTCTACTAATGCTTAACTTGCAGGTCCATGAGATTGCAAAATGTGTTCATGCAGAACATGACAGTGTGGGTCAAGGTTACCTAGACAGAGTTTTCAAAATAGTCTCCCTGCAATTTTCTGTTCTTGTCTGCTTTCTCAACTCTGAACATTCAGTCCTGTGTAATAAAGTATATGAATTCCAAGTTTATGGAACAAAATTATTTATTTCTAATTGTTTATGTATCTTCAGAAATTACTCTGATAGAAGTTAAAATATCCATGCTTAATGCTTCCTTTTAAACACAAAGCACAAACAAGCAAGCAAAAATGAAGCAAGGATGGCAAAATAAAAAGTAGAAAATTAAGAAGTCAAATCATGGGTACTATTTATATACTATGAATCATTAAATAAGCATTTATCATGTGGATTTTACATAGCTCAGTATAATAAGCAGTGTTTCCTCAAAATTTCTATCCCTCCAAAACCTTAGAATGTACCCTGACTTGGATAGGGTCTTTGTTTTTACACTTATTTAGTCATTTCATGATACAATCCTTTGGACTAGGAAAGTTCCCTCTTCCATAACACAACTCCACTTTTCCTCCTGTGGAGAAATGGACTATTTGCTTATCAGTCCATACATGTTGCCTTAACATAATGCTTCTTCTCTTTTCTATTTACTTTTCCATGTCTGCTCAAGGAAACACAAATCTACACATGACATGTGAGGATTCTGACATGAGTGGGGAGGCGGCTAGATTTCTAGTTCAAGACTTCCCAGATGGTATTCTAAATGATATATAAAACTAAGCGTCATTGGCATATTTGTTTGAATTTTTCAATGACAAACACTAATTTTGACTTTTACCACCCATTTTTCCATGTTAAGGTTTTAAGAAGCCTTGTATGATCTAAGTTGGCTTGCGTACATCCAACCTTTGATCAGCAGCTACTTTTCTCATCACTGTGACAGAAACCATTTAAGAAATAAAGTTTATCTTTATTTATTAATTTTTAAAATTAGGGCTGGAGAGATAGCTTAATGGTTAAGGCGCCTGCCTGCTAAGCCTAAGAATGCTGGTTCCAATCTCCAGCGGTTCCAATCTCCAGGTCCCACGTTTAGCCAGATGCCAAGTGATGCAAGGGCGCAGTGCCACACTTGACCACAAGAGGGCGCACACATCTGGATTTCGTTCACAGCAGCTGAGAGACTGCTGGCGTGCCCATCTGTATCTGTCTCCCTCTCCCTCTCTGTCTGTCTGTCTCTCTGTGTCTCTCTCCAAAAATAAATAAAATAATTAATTTTTAAAATTAATTAATTAATACAGATTGAGAGTAGTAATTTATTTATCCATGCTCTAAGTAATCGCATATTAGAACAAACATTTTGGGATTTTCCTATGGAGAGTATTATCTTTATTTTAATGGCCCTGACAATCATTAGCTTATATAATTTCCTTCTGTGCAGGGCTTGCTTGAGGTTGGGGCCATATTCATCTTTCCACCTCTGGATTATAGCTCTCATGGTAATCACAGCATTTCTAGCCTAATTGCATTTCTCTGCTCTCATTGTCTTCTTATTCTGATCTTCTCAGATAAGGTATTAGGTAATGCCTTTAAAAACAGGGAAAAGAGGGGCTGGAGAGATGGCTTAGTAGTTAAGTGTTTGCCTGTGAAGCCTAAGAACCCCAGTTCAAGACTCGATTCCCCAGTACCCACCTAAGCCAGATGCACAAGGTGACACATGCATCTGGAGTTTGTTTGCAGTGGCTGGAGCCCTGGTGTGCCCATTCTGTCTCTCTCTCTTTTTCTTCCTCTTTCTCTCTCTGTCTGTTGGTCACAAAATAAATACATTTTTAAAATAATAAAAACAGGGAAAAGAGCATAGAGAATTTATTACATACCAAAGGTATGTGGGTACATACATATTTTCATATCCATTAAATATATATTATAAATGAAAGTAAAGGTTTGTTTTCCTCCTTTGGAACAGGAAGAGTGTAAACAAATAATGAATATTGTATCTTAACAAGCTGCCTGCAGGCTTGTACTTCCTCTAATGAGCCCACCATCTCTCTAGTCATGCTGTGTGACAGAGGAGAATGATTATTGTGTTCCTGGGGCATGAAGTCTTTTAAGGGGCTTTGCGTCAATTCCATCTCTTAGTAGCTGATACATTGAGGTAGTGTCCTAAATCTCCCCTGGTCTTTCCCTTTCTATCTGTGAGTGATCTGGTTAAAGGTAAACAACTTTGATTCGAGATTTTGGGGTGGAATGGCTTTGGCTGAGACACTTAAGTAACCTCTGCCCGCTGGAGAAAGAAGTAGAATGACATGAGCATAACTTTCCTCAAAGCAATGATAGGCAGCTGAAAGGTTGATGAACATCTTCATAGATTTCTCATAGATTGGTTTGCTTGAGTCTATTGATTATTTATAGGATCAGGGGTAAGAAAATTTTATGTAATCAGAATTATTTTGAAAACAGATTCACCTGAAGTTAAATATGTACTTCAAAATAAATTTTAAAATAACATCTGTATTGTTCTTTCTATAATTAAAGTCTTCTGAAAATAGCATAAAATTATTGAACATTACATATAAAATGAGTTATTGACTTGTTTTCATTAAATGGTGAGATTTAAATATATATATACTTTTATTGTTTTGTTTTGTTTTTTTGAGGTAGGGTCTCACTCTAGTTCAGGTTGACCTGGAATTCACTATGTAGTCTCAGGGTGGCCTCCAACTCACAGCAATCCTCATACCTCTGCCTCCAGAGTGCTGGGATTAAAGGCGTGAGCCACCACACCCGGCTTTAAATATATCTATATATCTATATCTATATCTATATCTATCTATCTATCTCTATATATACATATATACACACATACATGCATACTAATTTGAGAGAGAGAGAGAGAGAGAGAGAGAGAGAGCAAGAGAATGTATAGGGTGCATCAGGGCCTCTAGCCATTGCAAACAAACTCCAGACACATGTACCACCTTGTGTTTCTGACTTACATGGGTACTGGCAAATCATACCTGGGTTCTTAGGCTTCACTGGCAAGCACCTTAACCACTAAGCAATCTCTCCAGCCCAAACAGTGAGATTGTTGCTTTATTTAAAATATATTCAGGGGCTGGAAGTAGAGCTCAGCAATAAAGATGCTTGCCTATTAAGACCCAGGTTTCAACCCTGGTTTGATTCCCCAGTATCTACGTAAAGTCAGATGCACGAAGTAGTCCATTGCCTGGAGTTTATTTGAATTGGCTAGAGACCCTGACATGGCCATTCTCTCTCTTTCTCTCTTCTTGCAAACAAAATAAATTTTTAAATGATGTATCGGAATTTTAACTGACCACTTTCTAGCTGTTAAAGGCAGAAGGCTCAACTGTGGCAGGTCTGAACTACGGAAGAGTGGCACCCCTTCACTCTGTCTGTGGGCAGGAGAGCTTGGCTATCCTTCAGCAGTCAGGGAAAAGACAGGCAGATGTGTTGGGGTTCCCCCTAACGCCAGTCCAGGAGGAACGGCAGGGTCTCTGCCGAGTTGGGGGTGAGCAGCATGGAATCACGACACAGACTCTGGGAGTTGGGTGAAAGCGGAGGGTGAGCTGTTGCAAACTCGTTTATTTGAGGAAGTGCAGGGGTTTTAAGGGGCTTGGCTGGCCAATCATTGTATGGGGTTGTCCCCTTTTTGTGACCAATGACAGCCTGTCTCTGGACAGGTCATCTCGTAGCAGGTTTCTTGCGAGCATGGGACTGTAGCTGTTGTCATGCCAGGCCTGCGCAGAATGCCATGTTCACAGAAGCCACTTCCTGGTTTCTTCTGCCATGCGGTCTGGCTAGGGCCAGGCCTGCATTGTGCCATACACAGATGTCCTCATTTCGATGTCCCTCATCATCTATTTCTCTCACTGTCCCAGACAAATGAGAAGGATACAGGTGAGCTTAACAGGTCTGTGATAATATGCACCAAGGAATGGTAAAAATAACTAATGTGTCTTAGTGAAAATGTTAACAACTGAGAGACTCGAGGTGCCATGTGGTCATCTAGTCATATGACAAGGCCAGCAGCATTCAAAAGCCTTGTGCTAACACATGCATATAGTCACTGTGGCTCAACCTCCAGTTATATGTAAAGCCTTGGCAAATCAGACTTTAAAGACCAAAAGAGGGCTGGAGAGATGGCTTAGTGGTTAAGGTGCCTGCCTCCTAAGCCTAAGAACACTGGTTCCAATCTCCAGCGGTTCCAATCTCCAGGTCCCACGTTTAGCCAGATGCAAAGTGACGCAAGGGCGCAATGCCACACTTGACCACAAGGGGGCGGACACATCTGGATTTCGTTCGCAGCAGCTGAGAGACTGCTGGCGCGCCCATCTCTATCTGTCTTCCTCTCCCTCTCTCTCTGTCTGTCTCTCTCTGTGTCTCTCTCTAAAAATAAAAAATAAAAATAAAATAAAATAAATTTAAAGACCAAAATAGATGAACAAAGCTGGTTAGGGTGGTACACACGTATACCACTAAACCCAAGAGGATGAGACAGGAGATTGCTTGAGAGCAGGAGTTTGAGACTGGTCTGGAGAGAACATATCCAAAAACAAATCAAGAACTACGTAGAGGACTAAGTGCATGAAAACATTGAGCAACCCTACCAAAGTGTCTGGCATAGGGAAGCATTTCAAATTCCGAATGAAAATTTGGCTGTGTTTTCCACTTAAGTAAAAGCTCTGCAGTAATCTGTGCAGGTAATATTCCCATCTAACATACAATCACCTTGCAGCGATTCATTACACTTGGATTCATGAGAATTCAGAACACGTGTACTGGGCTGTTAATATGAAACCTCCCCCAGGCTCATGAGCTGAACACAGTCCCCAGCTATTGGTGCTATTCTGGGAAGTGTTGGCCCCTCTAAGGGTGGAGTCTAGCTGGAAGTCAACTTTCTGCCTGTCACCAAACGAGCAGGTTCAATGTCTACTGCCATGGCATTCTGCCTCCCCTTGGGCCCAGAGTCAACACAACCAAAGACTATGGAGTGAACTCTCTGAAACTGTGACCTAAAATAAATCCTTTCTCCTTTAAAATTGTTATTCCAGGTACTTTGTCACAGTGACAAACAGAAGCACCAAAGGAAAACAACCAAACCTAATACAACATAGAAAAGTGAATTAAACCTTTATTGAAAAGGGCTGAATAAAGTTGTATACCTACTGACAGCTTTATAGGTAAATTCTAAATGTAAATATTCTATAACACATGACATCTGAAGCTGCATAACTTTACTATAAGCTCACTTAATTTTTCTTCCTTTTAAAAAAGATATTTATTTATTTATTGCCAAGAGAGAGGCAGATAGAGACAGTGGACACACAAGGGCCTCCAGCTACTGTAAACAAGCTCCAGATGTATGTGCCAGCTTGCACATCTGGCTTATATGGGTACTGCAGAATAGAACGTGGGTACTGGACAATTAAACCTGGGTCCTTAGGATTTGCAGGCAAGCAATTTAATAACTAACCATCTCTCTTGCCCTTGTTCATTGTGTGTGTGTGTGTGTGTGTGTGTGTGTGTGTGTGTTCAGAAAAATGTGACTTTTATGGACGTGTGCCAAGGCCAGAGAACCATGGTGCCCTCCTCTGTCACATTTCTTCATTTTCCTCGTGAGTCTCTCACTGAACCAAGGTGACATTTTTTTTTTTTTCAGTCCACTGGCTGACAGGAAACCCAGAGATTCTCCCGCCTCTACCTCCCTGAGCACTCAAGTTACAGGCATGGCTTTTTATGTGGTAGATTGAACTCAGTGCCTCATTCTTGTGCATCAAGGCTCTTCCCACCGAGCCAGCCCCACAGCCCTCCTCTTTCTTCCTATCTCTGCACGGCTAACCCTTCCCAGGCTTCTTCACATTCTTGGTTTGTGACTAGTCTGCTGAATGTCTGTCTGTGACTCCGTTGAGCAAAGGACAATGGAAAGTGGATATTTAATTTTGTGGAGGAAGGTAAATTGTATCTATACATACCTGATCTGTACTGAGGTAAGAAGATATAAAGAGAGATAATACCCAGTGCCTCCCAAGAGGGGGGAAAAACAGCCTTATAAGTCAGGCACAAAACCAAATGATGACAATCAAATTTGGCAACTGATATGAATTTGAATAAAACAATGATGTTTGTCAAATAATGAAGTGAGAAGAACTTGCTTTCTCTAGACCTCTGGGACAGTATCCCAGGAGAAGATAGGTTGATATGCCCTTGAAATATCAAGTCCACACACAGCAGGAATGGCAGAAGCTACTTGTGCAAAATATTTTATTCTCTGGATTTGCTGTGAGAAATTTGGGTGGAAGTGATGGGAAATGAGATCTGAAAATTATATAGTCTTCTTTTTAAAATTCACTTATTTAAAGAAATAATTAGAGAAAATTCAATTATTTAAGTTTTCGTACAAATATATATTGTATATTGAACATATTTTCCCCAGCCCCTATTTCTCTTTTCTCCTCTTCATCTCGCATAAGTCACTTTTGGTCCCCTAGACAGTTTCACTTCTACATCGATGGCATATATACATGCATGATTTCGTTTTTATATATCAAATCTAGGACCCATAAATAGGAGATACTTGTTTTCTGTTACTGGCTTAATTCTCTTAATGATGATCATCAACCGCTTCTATTTTCCTACAACCAGCACAACGTCATTCTTTATGGATGGAAAAACAATAATTTCACATTGAATAGACACAGTCTTCCCAATGGTATGAAGTCTCACTATTTCTGCTCGGAGGTTTACAAGCTCTGCAGATTTTCTTGATGATCCAAAAAGATGTTTGCTGTAGTGACATTCCATCCCCCTCAAGAACAAACTTCTCTGTTTGAGCATTTACTAAATTTATTTGATTTATAAACTGCTGTAGAGTTACAGCTAATGATTAATGTTTATTAAAATAGTAGTGAAAATAAGAACCTGATGAGATTATTGGTATTCAGTCTCATTGTCCCACACAGAATCAAGTTCATATGGTTCAAATTGTGTATTTTGACAGTAGTACCAAAAGCATTCTTTTTGTTTGTTTGTTTTGATTTTAGGTAGTTGATAATCAATGTGCTTCTTCATATATATATATATATATATATATATATATATATATATATATATGTATAAAACATCCATTGTTGAGATAGAAAATATATTTTAAAAGTTTATCCTTTTTTAAATATTTTATTTATTTGTGAGAGAGACTGGCATATAGAGAGAGAATGGTTGTGCTAGGGCCTCTAGCTACTGCAGACAAACTCCAGATGCATGCATCACCTTGTGCATCTCGCTTATGTGGGTTCTGGATAACTGAACCTGGATCCTTAGGCTTCTCAGGCAAGTGCCTTAACAACTTAACAAGTGCCTTAACATCACTCCAGCCCCTAAACAGTTTATCTTTATATAATTCGTATAATATTTTATCACAATTTTTATTTATATATAGTATGTTCGATTTTGAAATTCTATTAAATTATACAATGAAAGTATTACATATTGACTATTTGTTTATTGTGCTCGGGAGGTTGAAACCAAGTTCTGGTAGCAGTTAAGCGGGCACTTTCCCACTTAGCTATCTCTCAATGCTATTATTATTATTATTATTATTAATTAATTTATTTATTTATTTTGTTTTTTTGAGGTAGGGTTTCACTGTAGTCCAGGCTGACCTGGAATTCATTCTGTCTTCTCAGGGTGGCCTTGGACTCATGGCAATCCTCCTACCTCTGCCTCCTGAGTGCTGGGATTAAAGGTGTGCGCTGCCATGCCCGGCTTCAATGCTATTATTGAAAAAAAAAAAAATATTGGCCAATGTCAGTCTTAGTGAAAATAAATGTGACAAGTCTCAGTGGAATTTTGCTACAAAATTTCCCAATAGTAAATAAAAACAGTTTGCACAATAAATTTGTGTTTAAAATAGTGACTTATAAGTTAGATATTACTTGAAGTTTTGGTAATGGGCATTCTTTTATAATAAATAAGAAAGTGCCATGCCAGTTCAACCACCAGCATGTCTTCACAAAGACCATGTTCCACAGGCAGCCTTAGAACAGATCCATGGCTTCTGTCTCTTTGGTGGTCTGAATGCTGTGTGAAATGTGTGTTTTTATTCTTGACAAGGTAAGACAAACCTTAGCTATACACAAATGCAAAGATTCTTTCCCAGCCCCCTTTGGAAGGTAGTAAAGGAAGTAGCCCCCAATTTATCCATAATTAGCAACCCGAGTCTCTCTTTGAAATTGGTAGTTTCTTACGTTTTTCCCAGAGTCTGCCCCAATTACAACTAAGAAAACATTATGTAATAATAGCTCTTGCTAGGATTAAATAGACGTCAGAAAGCTCCGAGTTGTGTGATTAGCTTAAAACCTACTTAAAGGGGTTTTAATTCTTCACAGACTCCCTTCTATTAAACAGAGCTTCGGTAGAGACCTGGAGGGCTACTTGGAAGGCATTTCTAGGTAGAAAGTGTGAGGGTAGACGGTGGTAGAGAACAAGGCAAATGGGAGGAAGACAGCGTAAGAATCCACTGCCAGGCAGGCATGGTAGACAATGCTTATAACCCTATTGCTCTGGAGCTTGAGGCAGGAGGCTGTCCAGTCTGGAATAGCCTGGGCCACATAGGAAGCCCTTACCTCAAAAGAAAGTGCACCAATGGTCTGAATGGCCAGGGATGCTCTAGGGGAATTGAAGACGGGTTCAGAGAGCTTTAGGAATTATCTCCTCAAAAAGGACATTGGAGTATTTATCCAGAACAATATTCCTACGCCTCATCTTCCATGTCTACTGCAGTTAATAATTGTCAAGTAAGGACAACAATGTGGACAGTCATGTTGGTAGACAGAAAGAAAATGAAGCAGCATACAACAGATTTCCTGGGGTGTGGTGTTAAAGGAACACTTTGTTGACTGAAAAGTGATTTTTGAAAATTTCTATGTACTTTCTAAATTTAGCTTCATACCCTTTTTCTGCAAATGCTTTCTCCTGATTCTGTTTTCAAGAGTTATATATGTTATCTACCCTAACCTTAAAAATCACAAGAAAAGATCTGGGGAAAATGTTTTGGTTTTCGTATTCTTAATTGTTTTTTTTCATTTCCTTTCAGTGTTCTGTTACTACATGTCGCAGAGAGAAATGTTCTTGTGGGTCTTATCTTTTGAGTGGTTTTAGTTCTGAAATATTTCAGCTAGTTTGGTTCTAGGCTCCCCTTTAAGCTGAGTATTCTTTTAAGATTTATTTCTTCATGAGCCAGTCTTGCCTCTAGCATGTTCCTTCTGGAATCTCTGTACACACCGAGTTTGTTGCACTTGGGAAAATGAAATTAAGTTTACTAGAGGTCATTGCCCACAGCCACATATTTTCTTTGGACCTCTTATATGTGCCTGTGGTTCCCCATTAGTTCACCTCTTGAGTTAAAGTGTATTTTCCCAAGGTCTGGGGAAAATATTCAGTATAAGAGTTGGGCTGTAGTTCAACGTCACAGTACTTAGCATGCCTGAGACTCGGGTTCCATGCCTAAGGAAAAAGAGAGAGAGGAGACACAAGATGCACTGACATATATTGGGAGAAAGAAAACGTTAATGATTATAGAATGTGTGTGGGGGTGTACGATGTGCGGATGTGTGTGCGTGTCGCAGTGTGCTTGTGGAGTTCACAGGATATGAAATGTGTGTGTGGGTGTATGATGTATAGATGTGTGTGTGTGCCCCAGTGTGCTTGTGGAGGTCATAGGATATAGAATGTGTGTGTGGGTGTATGATGTGTGGATGTGTGCGTGTGCCACAGTGTATTTGTGGAGGTCATAGGATATAGAATGTGTGTGTGGGTGTATGATGTATAGATGTGTGTGTGTGCCCCAGTGTACTTGCGGAGGTCATAGGATATAGAATGTGTGTGTGGGTGTATGATGTGTGGATGTGTGTGTGTGCCCCAGTGTACTTGCGGAGGTCATAGGATATAGAATGTGTGTGTGGGTGTATGATGTATAGATGTGTGTGTGTGCCCCAGTGTACTTGCGGAGGTCATAGGATATAGAATGTATGTGTGGGTGTATGATGTGTGGATGTGTGTGTGTGTGTGCCCCAGTGTACTTATGGAGGTCATAGGATATAGAATGTGTGTGTGGGTGTATGATGTATAGATGTGTGTGTGTGCCCCAGTGTACTTGCGGAGGTCATAGGATATAGAATGTGTGTGTGGGTGTACCATGTGCGGATGTGTGTGTGTGTGCCGCGGTGTACTTGCAGAGGTCATAGGATATAGAATGTATGTGTGGGTGTACGATGTGTGGATGTGTGCGTGTGCCGCAGTGTACTTGCGGAGGTCATAGGATATAGAATGTGTGTGTGGGTGTACGATGTGCGGATGTGTGTGTGTGTGCCGCAGTGTACTTGCGGAGGTCATAGGATATAGAATGTATGTGTGGGTGTACGATGTGTGGATGTGTGCGTGTGCCGCAGTGTACTTGCGGAGGTCATAGGATATAGAATGTGTGTGTGGGTGTACCATGTGCGGATGTGTGCATGTGTGCCATAGTGTATTTGCGGAGGTCATAGGATATAGAATGTGTGTGTGGGTGTACGATGTGCAGATGTGTGTGTGTGTGCCGCGGTGTACTTGCAGAGGTCATAGGATATAGAATGTATGTGTGGGTGTACGATGTGTGGATGTGTGCGTGTGCCGCAGTGTACTTGCGGAGGTCATAGGATATAGAATGTGTGTGTGGGTGTACCATAGTGTGTGTGTGTGTGTACTTGTGTCATAGGATATAGAATGTGTGTGTGGGTGTACCATGTGCGGATGTGTGTGTGCCGCGGTGTACTTGCGGAGGTCATAGGATATAGAATGTGTGTGTGAGTGTATGATGTATAGATGTATGTGTGTGTGCCGCAGTGTACTTGCGGAGGTCATAGGATATAGAATGTGTGTGTGGGTGTATGATGTATAGATGTGTGTGTGTGTGCCGCAGTGTACTTGCGGAGGTCATAGGATATAGAATGTGTGTGTGGGTGTACCATGTGCGGATGTGTGTGCGTGTGCTGCAGTGTACTTGCAGAGGTCATAGGATATAGAATGTGTGTGTGGGTGTATGATGTATAGATGTGTGTGTGTGTGCCGCAGTGTACTTGCGGAGGTCATAGGATATAGAATGTGTGTGTGGGTGTATGATGTATAGATGTGTGTGTGTGTGCCGCAGTGTACTTGCGGAGGTCATAGGATATAGAATGTGTGTGTGGGTGTATGGTGTATAGATGTGTGTGTGTGTGCCGCAGTGTACTTGCGGAGGTCATAGGATATAGAATGTGTGTGTGGGTGTATGATGTGCGGATGTGTGCATGTGTGCCACGGTGTACTTGCGGAGGTCATAGGACAGCTTTTGGGTGTTGGGACTCTTCCACCTTGTTTGAGGCAGGGTCTGGCAATGGTCACTGGTGCATTCATCAGGCAAACTGGCCGTGATGTTTACAGCATATTCTGCTCTCTCTCTCTGTCTTTTCCTGATGTGCATGCTGGGCTTGCAAACTCCTGCAAGAGCACCTAGCTTTAAATGGGTGCTGGAGATCTGAACTCAGGTACTCTCATTGGCATAGCAAGTGCTTTATCCACAAAGATGTCTCCCAAGCCCCAGGAGTTTCAGATATCATGAAGAGGCATATGCATGTAGCTCAATGGTAGAGCACTTGCCTAGCATGAGAAGGTACTGGGTTCAATCTCTAATACTGAAAGCAAAAACAAACAAAACAAAACAAAACAAAACAAAAGAACCTGACGAGATGGTTACTGAATTTCTTTTTATCTGGTGTATTTGAGTTCAGTTTTGTTTTTTTCCTTAAATATTACAAGGCTATCATAATCTAAGAGGATAAATATTTATTTCTCCAAGCTGACCATCTTTCTGTGTCCTGACCCTGATGGAAAGGCTTTCATGGATTTATATAGTTAAATGTATTATTTAACTTGGCCTGTATTGATTTATTTGACATCTGTTACTTTGGATATAAAGCACAACTTGGCTGTTCAGACGATTCGTTTTGGCAGAATACTCACTCATGTAGCACACAAACCGTGTCCACCAAAAGTCTTCCCCCAACTATACAGAGGCTGTCATCAGTAACAGTTGAACTGCGGATCTGACCGGGAGTAAGAGAAGAGTTCTGATTGGCTGGGACTGGTAAGCAGAGTGCATAAAAGGCAGAGGAACTTCTGGGAGGACAATCTAGTGGGACCTGCGTGCTCTTCAGCCAACACCTCTTCACCATGAGTGGGTGTCCATTTTTTGGAAACAACCTTGGGTGAGTTTTCACCTATGCTCTAAAGGGAGGTAGCCCTTCAACCTGAGGACTGTGGGCCCTTTGATTTCTGAACTTCAAGAACATTGAAACAATCACCTTTACTCACTCATAATATAGTAATCAATTGTAATCACTCAAGCTATTACTTAATTGTGTCTTCTCAAGCTCTGTGTTTTGTTTTCTTCTTCTTTTGTGAAAACTGCAGATATACCTTGAGAAATCTATCTGTTAATGATAGAGAAGAAGATGAATCACAAACTGGTGTGAACAGAGCTGGCAAAGGAGGGCTTATCTATGGAAACTACCTTCAGGTAAGGGGCAGATCTCTGCAAGTGTGAGCTGTGAGACACTCGATTCAGCCACACGACCTCTGCTTTTTCTTTTCATTTTCTCAATCATCTGTAGTTACCTGTGCTTAAGCGAGGTTAGCTGTATTCACACAAATATATACTTTTGCCATTTTGCTAGGACAAATCAAGAGGTAAAAATGAACTTCCCTGGGAGAGGTGTGCTACACATGGGGAGTCCTGTATCTACACAGAAGAGTATGATAGCCAAAATGCAGTGGGAACAGCAGGCAGACATTGTGCGGGTTGGATAAATAACACATAGTCAGTGAAACCCAGCCTGGATAACTACAAATGCATCTCAGGTTTTTTTATTATTATTATTTTTTATTTTTAAGTCTCATCTGGCAAAATAGAAGCAATAAAGGCTCATGTGGTTTTCTTGAATTCATTAGTAAATACAAGACAACTGTCAATAAATGAGGTATTTGGAGGTAATTGTGAGTAGATTCAGCCCATTTGTCTTCTATTGCTATGGAGTTTAGTTGGGTTACTAAGGATGAATTGATAAGGAAATTTATGATGCTGTTTTAGGAGAAGCTCTTTAGGAACAAGAGAACAACAGGGTTGTAGCCATCCAAGCAGCTGGTCGAGGTTTGCTTTCATTGTATGTCAGTGAAAAACATACGTTGTGGCGGAAGCCGACCAAAAAGAAGATTTTGAAAAGGATAACGATCAGTCTTTAAAAAAAAAATCACAAAATTAATACACTCTATGATGAGACTCATAATAAAACAAAACAAAAAACATTGTTCTTAGAGAGTATGTGACCTGGGAGAGTGCCTTTTAGAATTATTGCCTACACTTTATTAGTGTGTTGGTTTAAAAATTCAAGTTCTGCCACCACATAAACTCATCTTTTCCTATTTTCTTATTTCAAGTTGGAAAAAATTTTGAATGCCCAAGAACTTCAAAGTGAAATCAGAGGAAATAAAATCCACGACGAACATCTTTTTATCATAACCCATCAAGGTAAGGTACACAGGGTTAGACCCTCACCATTCCACACTCCGTTATCGATGGTGAATGCAGGTTAGACCCTCTCTATGCATCCCACGGCCGCTTGTCATCGGCTGTGAGTGCATAGTCAGTCACTGTCAGTCATGAGTACAGATTTGACACTTTCTGTTCCACAGTCAGTTATCAATGGTTACTACACTGACTGTTCCACAGTCAGTCCATGGTAAGTCCAGGTGCCATCTTCTAAGATCTGGAAGATGGTGGGGAAAAAAACTACCACGGCTCCTTTCCCATACACTTCCAGCTTCCACACAGGAAGTGAGAATGAGTTCTATGCTAAACTCTAAGCAGTATGTGTGACGGGAGGCACCGATGTAATAATAATGATCTATCTGGCATATTAAGGCATTAAAATGGAGGCTATCAAAATTTCAATATTTATTTCTGGTATGAAATGGATCTACATTTACATTTATTGATTTTAAGGTCACCTTCTATTTCTTTTTCAATGTTTCCAACATATTTCAGCCAGGTATATGGTGGTGCACACCTTTAATCCCAGCACTCGGGAGGCAGAGGTAGGAGGATCACTGTGAGTTCGAGGCCAACCTGAGACTATATAGTGAATTACAGTTCAGCTTGGACTAGAGCAAGACCCCACCTCAAAAAACTAACACAAAAAGCTGGGCCTTTGTGGCGCATGTCTTTAATCCCAGCACTTGGGAGGCAGTGGTAGGAGGATTGCCCGTGAGTTTGAGGCCACCCTGAGACTACATAGTTAATTCCAGGACAGCCTGGGCCAGAGTGAGACCCTACCTTGAAAAACAAAACAAAAAAAAAAAATCATATAATTGTGAAGAAAGACTTTCTGTGATTTCTGATTGTCATGGGCTTTCTCATTACAGCTTATGAACTCTGGTTCAAGCAAATCCTCTGGGAACTAGATTCTGTTCGAGAGATCTTTCTCACTGGTCATGTGAGTTACTGTCAAGAAATTGATTTTGTATACTTCTTTAAAAAAATTTATTTATTTGCTCATGTACATGTATGTGGGTATGTGGATATGTAGCATACCTGGGTCTATTGTTGTTGCAAACAGACTCTAGACATTTGTGCCAGTTTTTGAGTCTGGTATACATAGGTAAACTTGGTTGCCTTTTTTCAGCCCCACCCACTTTTTGAAAGTATTGAAAAATTTAATGCGCACATTTTCATACTGAATATTAAAATGACTATTTAAATGAATTTGTTAAAACCTCTCTCTGAGTAGTTTTGTTTCATTTTCCCAGTGTCATTGCTATAAGGTCCCTCTCAAAACTGTTTCAAATCTTTTGTGTAAAACTCAATATAATTTATCTAAAAAGGTATTACAAAATGATGTTAAACTGCCACAGAAACTTGTAAATATCCTTAAGTAGTAGATAGCAGCACTGGATTTATGAAAATTCATGCAGGGAGACAGGAGGGTCAGTGAGGAAAATGAGAACGTAAGAAATGGAGGAGATAGGACAAGAGTAGGAGGAGGATTGGCAACAGAGGAAAAGGAAAAGTGGAAAGAACAAGACAAGGAGGGGCTGGAGAGATGGCTTAGTGGTTAAAGTGCTCACCTGCAAAGCCTAAGGACCCAGGTTCAATCCTCCAATCCCTCATAAGCCAGATACACAAGGTGGCTCATGTGTCTGAAGTTTGTTTGCAGTGGGTAGAGGCCCTGGCATTCCCATTCTCTCTCTCTCTCCCTCTCTCAAACACATAAATAAATAAGTGAATATATTTTTAAGAAGACAAGGAGGAGGACCATGGATGAGAGGAGAAGAGAGCAGTGCTTAAGTGGCCCAGGAACCCCACGTGATTTCCCATCAGCCCCCTTCCTCTTTCCAAGGCCCCTGGGGACACTGTCTGGGGTCCTCTATCTCTGAGCCTCTGTTCCAGAAGGGCCTGGGAGACAGACGTGTGCAGAAGGAGCACTCTCGAGTGGATGTGGATATTGGCGCCAGCTCTGTTAGCAACAGTTCTCATCCTCACTGAAGCATCCATTTCTCCAAAGGCTCCTTAACGCTTACCCAGAAGTCCCTATGGTACCTTGATCTTCCTTCTCTGAAACAAAGCTGAAATAGAATGTTGTTTATCATGTTTGTAAACCAACGGGAGTTGTTTCCCTTAGTTTATTCCTACCTTGTTCTGCTGTAAAGTTTCCTGTTTCTAAAAAAAAAAAAAAGCAAGTCTGATTTCCAAGCATTTCTTGCCTGCAACTAAAAATAGCTATTAGGGGCAACATATGTTTATATGACAGATTTTTAGTTTCAACGTCACTCATTCAAAATGCACATAAAATGGATAGAAATCCTTTGTCGTTCCGTCTTCTCCACATCAGAATCGAATGCTCAGGGCTCTCTTCCTCACCCCTCAGGTCAGGGATGAAAGGAACATGCTGAAGGTGGTGACCCGGATGCACCGGGTGGTGGTCATCTTCAAGCTCCTGTTGCAGCAGTTCTCTGTGCTGGAAACCATGACGGCCTTGGACTTCAATGACTTCAGGTGTGCACTTGGCATTTCTGCATGCAGTGGGGGGAGGGGGAGGTCCCATCTCATTCTGGTGGATCAAATGAGCAAAGTGCTTGTGAAGTACATGGTCGCCTGTTCTACTGAACCTTAAGAAGGCTGAGGGTTTTAAGCCGGGTGTGGTGGCACAGGCCTTTAATCCCAGCACTCAGGAGACAGAGGGAGGAGGATCACCATAAGTTCAAGGCCACCCTGAGACTACATAGTGAATTCCAGGTCAGCCTGGGCTAGAGCTAGACCTTAAAAAAAAAAAAAAAAAAAAATTGTTGAGGGTTTTAAACACAAAGCATTTGAAAAGTTACTAAAGACATTTCATGAGTCATTTTAGCCATAAAATTAGTATGATCAATCAGTTTCAGCTCATCATTGTGAGGTGTGCTTTTCTCCACAAAAGACATTTTATACACAATGCTGAAAATGTTGAATAAAATATATGTAATTAAGCTTAAATATTAAAAACTGAAAATAAAATAAATAGAAGTGGTATACCAAGGAGCCTATCAACTAAAACCAGTAGTATCCATTAAATAGTGAGCTAATTTTGGCTCTAAATTTCCAGACAACAGAAACCATCTGTACACGTGTGTGTTGATACTGACATCTGAAGCTATATGCATATCTCTACCTTTAAAAACACATATCACATACAGGCTGTTTTTCTTACCAAAATTAGAGAAGAAATTGTCTTAAGAAATTTACATTAGGAATATCACACAGTATATAAGGTAAAATCTCCCACAAGCTTTACAGTAAAAAAAAAAAAAAAAAAAAAAAAAAAAAAAAAAAAAAGTGGTAGCATTATTTTTGGAGGATTTTAAGAGATTACAGTCTCAACATCAGATAGATAAAGGGTGTTGGAAAGATATTAACATCTAGATGGTTCTCAGGGTAAGTAGTACTCATAACATTTTTTTACTGCCTTTTTTTTTTTGGTGTCAAGCATCATCTTGTTTCCTTCCTTCCTTCCTCCCTCCCTTCCTTCCTTCCTTCCTTCCTTCCTTCCTTCCTTCCTTCCTTCCTTCCTTCCTTCCTTCCTTCCTTCCTTCCTTCCTTTCTTCCTTTGAGAGCAACAGACAGAGAGAGAAAGAGGCAGATAGATGGAGAATGGGCATGCCAGGGCCTCCAGCCATTGCAAATAATCTCTAGATACATGTGCCACCTTGCATCTGGCTCGTGCGGGTCCTGGGGAATTGAGCCTCGAACTGGGGTCCTTAGGCTTCACAGGCAAGTGCTTAACATCTAAGCCATCTCTCCAGGCCCTCATCTTGTTTCTTGAGTTGAATCTTCTCACTGCTACATGGTTGCAGTGATAGTAGATAGTGAGCTGAAAGATAGTAAACAAGTAATTTATAGGGATTTTGTATCTTTGTGGGATAAACCATTGCCCAATGTGTGCTTTAAGAAAAAATTTAGCACACAAACATGCATTAGACAACTGTACACACACACATATGCAAGTGCATGTGACAGTTTTTCACCATATACTTATGCTAAATTTGTATAAAATGCAATATATAAGTCAATACATTATAAACTAAACTTAGTATGTGTTCTACATATTAAAATATAACTATACAAAACATACAAGGCAACTAACTTCCAATTTGTCGACAGTGACAATGACATTTACATACCTGTCCTTATTTCCTTCCATAAGGGCGAAGTCATAGGTAGAACTCCAGGTGGATTTGCAATGTCAACCTCTCTCTTCCTTCCTCAGAGAGTACTTATCTCCAGCCTCAGGCTTCCAGAGCTTACAGTTCCGACTGCTGGAGAACAAGATCGGTGTTCTTCAGAGCCTGAGGGTCCCGTACAACAGAAGACACTATCGTGACAACTTCAGAGGAGACGACAGTGAGGTGCTGCTTCAGTCTGAGCATGAGCAAACGCTCCTGCAGCTAGTGGAGGTGGGCGCTGCTTCTTGCCTCTCGGGCTGAGCTCCATGCATTCTTAGTCAGCCTTGGCTCCATCAGAATTTTATAAACAAATTATTCATTTATTTTCAAGCAAAGATAGAACAGGCCCTCATCTTGTTTCTTGAGTTGAATCTTCTCACTGCTACATGGTTGCAGTGATAGTAGATAGTGAGCTGAAAGATAGTAAACAAGTAATTTATAGGGATTTTGTACCTTTGTGGGATAAACCATTGCCCAATGTGTGCTTTAAGAAAAAAATTTAGCACACAAACATGCATTAGACAACTGTACACACACACATATGCAAGTGCATGTGACAGTTTTTCACCATATACTTATGCTAAATTTGTATAAAATGCAATATATAAGTCAATACATTATAAACTAAATATGCGTTGACCTAAACTCATTATGTGTTGTGCATATTAAAATATAACTATACAAAACGTACGAGGCAACTAACTTCCAATTTGTCGACAGTGACAATGACATTTACATACCTGTCCTTGTTTCCTTCCATAAGGGCGAAGTCACAGGTAGAACTCCAGGTGGATTTGCAATGTCAACCTCTCTCTTCCTTCCTCAGGGAGTACTTATCTCCAGCCTCAGGCTTCCAGAGCTTACAGTTCCGACTGCTGGAGAACAAGATCGGAGTTCTTCAGAGCCTGAGGGTCCCGTACAACAGAAGACACTATCGTGACAACTTCAGAGGAGACGACAGTGAAGTGCTGCTTCAGTCTGAGCATGAGCAAACGCTCCTGCAGCTAGTGGAGGTGGGCGCTGCTTCTTGCCTCTCGGGCTGAGCTCCATGCATTCTGAGCTCAGCCTTGGCTCCATCAGAATTTTATAAAAAATTATTCATTTATTTTCAAGCAAAGATAGAGATAGAAGAGAGAAAGAGAGAGAATGGGCATGCCAGGGCCTCTAGGTACTGCAAACTGAACTCCAGATGCATGTGCCCCTTGTGCATCTGGTTTACGAGGGTCCTGGGGAATCGAAACAGAGTCCTTTGGCTTCGCAGGCAAATGCCTTAACCGCTAAGCCATTTCTCCAGCCCTTCCATCAGAATTTTAACATTACCTTCGTGGTGAATGAGGACAGAAAAGTTACACAGAAATGCTGAACTTGTAATTCAACTTTTAAAACTATTTAAAATATCAAAAAGCTTTCTTGAGAAATTTAAGCAAGTTTCATAAAACCAATTGCAGGCTAATATTGTCTCACCATCTCATTAAATAATCCTTTCTAAACCTCCTACTAAGAAACATTTAATTACCTGATTTTCCAGACTCACTGTGATTGAATATTCAATTTCCTATCTTGAAAATATAACATAATTGAAAATTTGTACTTTAGTATTTTTTTAATTATTGTTTTATTTATTTTTGGAGAGAGACACAGAGAGAGACAGACAGAGAGGGAGAGGGAGACAGATAGAGATGGGCGCGCCAGCAGTCTCTCAGCTGCTGTGAACGAAATCCAGATGCGTGCGCCCCCTTGTGGGCAAGTGCGGCATTGCACCCTTGCGTCACTTTGCATCTGGCTAAATGTGGGACCTGGAGATTGGAACCGGGTTCTTAGGCTTAGCAGGCGGGCGCCTTAACCGCTAAGCTATCTCTCCAGCCCATGTACTTTAGTATTTTTCTTAATTCTATTAAAAGACTATGAATATTCTCTTCAGACAAACTTCCCTTCTTGTTCCATTTCCTTAGGCACCTATGCATAGTATTCAGAAAACAATCTGAGTTTTCATAAGTAATGTATGAAGTAAGAAGATGAATTTCATCACTTAGCCTTTGCATATTAAACTTTCATTTTAGTGAATTCTACTCTGGTCTATAATTGTGGCCATTTTATATGTACATTTAGGCTACTGTCAGCTGCATATTATTGTACAATTTCTTACAAAAATGGTGAGAGGAGGCTGGAGAGATGGCTTAGTGATTAAGGTTCCTGCCTGTGAAGCCTAAGAATGCTTGTTTGAATCTCCAGATCCCATGTTTAGCTAGATGCAAAAGTGACACAAAAGCACAATGTCACACATATGCACAAGGGGGCACATGCATCTGGAGTTCGTTCACAGCAGCTGAGAAGCCCTGGCATGCCCATTCTCTCTCTGCCTCTTCCTGTCTCTCTTTCTCTCTTGCAAAAAAAAAAAAAATGGTGAGAGAAAGACTAATTTCAAAATTGACTGCTGGCTAAATGAGAACCTATAGATATACATGAACATAGATTTATCTCCAGTGCACAAGTATCACATGACATTAAAATGGTTACATAATTAGTTGAATTAAAGTTGCTAACCAAGTAGAATGCCCTTAAAATTAAGGGATCAGATCTTATACATGTCACACTTTCTACCATTCCTAAAAGAACACTTTTTGACAATCAACTTTAAAAACATCTTTAAGACGATGTTTGCATATGTTGCTAGGTTTTTAGAACAAAATTGATTACTTCTGCAGGACCTAGATAATCAACATTATAAGGATCGTTGTCTTAAAGATTAAAAAGTTGAAACATCATTTCATAAATTAAAAATTGAAGGAATAGAAAAAATATGTACAAATAATCTTATATATTTTTCAAAAATATGATTTCTCATTTTAAATTGATATTGTTAGCTGTGACATATTTTTTAACGTACCATGTATTCACCCAAAAAATGACTTACTTTAAGGCATGGCTGGAAAGAACACCTGGTTTAGAACCACATGGATTTAACTTCTGGGGAAAGTTTGAAAAAAATATCACAGAAGGCCTGGAAGAAGAATTCATAAGGATCCAGGTATTCATATATCACTTTCTACATACAAAAGAAGAATTCGATAATTTATTCAAAATTTGCCTGTTGTTCTTTTAACTATCCATTTTTTTCTTTATGTTTTTCCTTTTATAAATGTATTTTAATTTGCCCTTTCCACGTGGAAGAAAAATGATGCTAAATTAAGATCGTCATTATAGGCAAAACTTTGTGATAAAAAGCTAGGATTGACGATTTTTTTTTTTTTTAGGCATAAGTAGGCAGAGAAAGGCACACTAACCAAATATAATTGGCTATGTAACTTTTCTTTTACTCTTGTTTCTATCCGACCCTTCATTCATTCCTTCTTTCCTCCCTTTCTTCCTTTTTTTTATTTACTTGTTTTGAGAAAGAATGGGCACACCATGTCCTCATGCCTCATCAAATCATCTCCAGATGCATGGTCCCTCTTTGTGCCTCTGGCTTTACATGGACACCGGGGAATCAAACTCAGGCCATTAGGCTTTGCAGGCAAGCTCCTTTAACTGCTGAGTCATCTCTGTAACCCACTGTGGGATACTTTCCATTGACACATAATGTCAATTTTCTCTTATATTAAAGAAAAAAAATCCAGTGGTACCTCATTTCCTTCAGGATCAGATCTGTCACATTCTCTTCATGACCAAACTTCTTGAGTCACTTAAATTTAGTTTGAGAGGAGGGTGTTGAAAGCATAAGCTTTGAGTTTGAATTCACGGAACATGGACTCAGATTCCAACTCCACTGTATGCACATTTAAAAAAAAAAAAAGCCAGGCATGGTGGCACACACCTTTAATCCCAGTACTTGGGAGGCAGAGGGCAGAGATAGGTGGATCACCATGAGTTTGAGGCCACTCTGAGACTACAGAGTGAATTCAAGGTCAGCCTGGGCCAGAGTGAGATCCTACCTCAAAAAAACAAACAAACAAAAAAAGCCGGGTGTGGTGGTTCACGCCTGTAATCCCTGCACTTGGGAAGCAGAGGTAGGAGGACTGTCGTGAGTTCAAGGCCACCCTGAGACTTAATTCCAGGTCAGCCTGGACCAGAGTGAAACTCTACCTCGAAAAACCAAAAAAAAAAAAAAAAAACAGTACCTAATTTCTCCTTGTCTGACTTTTCTCTTTACAAAAATATGAGTATCTACCTCTAGTGATGATTATGAATATTAACTTGGATTCGTGATAATAAAGCTTGTGACATAATAGTTAGGATAGTGAGTTCTTTGTCTCCTATCTAACCTGCCTTATTGCCTCATCAGTCCCATATAGAATCCATGTGCACAAATGCAATGTCCATTCTATCTTAATTGTGTTTGTCCTTCCACAAACACTCAATGCTAATGGCCACTTATTCTTTCTTGAACAGTCTTTTCCAACGGGTTTTAGTATACGCTATTATGTCTGTAACTAATTCTCCAGCTCACAGTTTGCTGTCTCTTTACTTGCTCTCAGTCCTCTCTCAGCCCAGTACATTCTGAGGGACTGAGATGTACTGGCTTAGATGTTCTGAGTCATCCTTCCATACTCTTCCATCAGATAATCTTGTACCCACAGCTTCAAATCCTACTTATTATCAAAACATTATCTCCAATTTGGATATCTCCTTGGATTTCAGATCACATGTTTAATGAATATTTCTTCCTGTTCCTTTTAGAATAAACTCATAAAACTAAACATAAATTTCCCCTTCGATGTACTCTCATATTGAACCAGTCCTCTCAGAGTTAAGGAAGATTTCCCCCTCAAAGCCTTCTAGTGTCAAGGAAGTCCCTACCAATCTTATCTTCCAATGTACCTTTTACCTATCAACTCCACTCCAGTGCAGAATTTCATTGTTGTTCACCTAAACTAAAGCAGTTTTCTAATAACTCTCCCTTCCCGTCCCACCAGCATGGGCCTATCCAATTCCTTCCCCTCTATGCAGTCCTTGTTGTCTCTTTCTAAAATGTGAATCCAATCATACCCACCCGTCCAGTCCCATTGAGTACCTCTCATTAGTGGAGCTCGAGTCCCTGAGTTTGCAGAATCCTTCCCATGATTTAGAACGTTGTCCCCAGGGCGCTCCTCCTCCGCCTTTGTCAGCCTCCTTACTGCTCCTGGAGAGCCCCATTCTGTTCACAATGCCGAGCCCGTGACTACTTCTGTCACGATGTAGTCCCACAAGATGAAATGTGTGAGACACAGAGACTCAACTGTTGCTCACAGATTTATATCTGTCACCTTACAGTGAGCAGTCACTGAATAACGAGCAATGCCTTGGTAATAATAGTCTAAAGGCTCGCCCCACACCATGGATTTGTCCTGACAAACTGAACATAATTGAGATGAGTTGCTACAGTGCAATGTTTTCAAGCTACAAGTCGAGTTTGTGCAGTAGGTTGACAAAATGTCCTTTAAAGCCATCAATGGATATCAAATAAATAAAATTATAAAGGCAAACAGTATCTTAGAAATTACATTAATAAACAGCAATATTTTATACAGTGTCAATAGAATTAACAGTTTTTCTAAGCTTTCTTAATCTAAATTATTGTGTTAGAGTGATTATTATTTAAATTTTGATCCCTATTGACAACTTTTTGTTGCCTATCTCTCATGATTTTCATGAAGACATAACTTGACTGTACCAAATATTTAAAATAAAAATAAAAGTCTGGGCATGAAGGATCCCTTCTCATTATATATTTTCCACATTTTCATGTTAGAGGATAAGGTAAATATTCTGAGAATCTATTTCCTCTCCATGAAGTAAAGCAGCAGTCTCTTCTCTGTTGGGGAGGAGTAATGAAATATTATCACGACAGGCCAAAGAAGAGTCTGAAGAAAAAGAAGAAAAATGGCGGAGTTTCAGAAACAGAAGGAGGTGTTACTGTCCTTATTTGATGAGAAACGCCACGAGCATCTTCTGAGTACAGGTAGCCCCCCCTCCCCTGCCAAGGATCTTGTCCTCGGAATATGAGAACCGTAAAAAAGAATACATTGCCAAAAGAATATCTAATAATGGATCTAAAATGGGGATATAGAATGGAAATTGCTATTCTACTTAGAGAAACAAGAACTGGGTAAATATTATTTCAGGTGTATATACCCAATCTATTCAAAAGACACTAGCAAAATGTTCATAGTATGCACTATACGTGAGAGATGCTGAGGTAAATTTTTATTATAAAGAACCTCAAAACCTTTGTGAAAACAGGCAGGAAAGAAGTAGGTATTCATTGTTATTATAGAATATGAGGCATAGCAGTGCATGAGAGCAGTATGGAATTCTGTAAGCATAAAAGTTGCTATCTTCCATTTTCTAAAAAAAAAAAAAAATCCTTTGTTTATGTCAAATCTGACTTTTCTGAAGTCAGAAGCAAAACTTTTTATCAACTCACACTACAAGTTTATATAATTATTGTGCTTCTTAAAAGCAAGAAAACTACATTTAAACAAGGCTTCTAATATATCTTTTTAAATTCTCGGAATGTGTATATAAATATACTATTTGGATGGAAAATACGTTTGTCATGAAAGTTACCTATTCCGTATAAGCAGGTTTTTACTAACACACCATTGAAAGTTTTTGAGATTATATATGCATGAGATGCCTTTTCAAACTGTAAATTTCTAAATTCAAACTGAGGGATTCAAATTTGAACTAAAGTTACCTGGTTTTCTAAAAACACATAACACACATAACATTTTAACCCAATGATGACAGATTAATGATTTCTTAAGTTATGTATTAAATGAAAACCTGCTATGGGCTGGAGGTGTCACTGAATGTTAGAGCCCTTGCCTGACAAATGCTGAGACCCTGAGTCCCATCCTGAGCACTGTATGAGGAGGACGGGCTTTATGCTGACAACACGGGGTGTCTTGCAGGTGAAAGACGTCTGTCCTACCGAGCACTCCAGGGAGCCCTGATGATATATTTTTACAGGTGAGACTGTATAAGAAGATGGGGGCAAGAATTTAAAACTGAGGGGTGATACAGAGCTTGTATCAAGGATAAACTTTATAAATTATAATCATAACAATACAGAATTTTAGCTTCTTTTTGGAGAAAAACACATCAAATGACAACATTTAAAAAACTTTTCAGTAACAAAGAGTATAATTTTATACATACAGAAAGAGTTACGGTTATATATACATTCATAAATTTAACAAATATACTTTTCCTTTATAAAATATTCTGTCATTAAGTCTCCTTAAAAATCAAAATTCAGTTTTTCTTAGAAACCCAATCATGAATTAAATGAATTGTTTCCTTAATGAATGGTTACATGGGTCTTTAAAAGAAAAAAAAAAAACCAGGCATGATGGTGCACACCTTTAATCCCAGCACTCCGGAGGCAGAGGTAGGAAGGCCACCCTGAGACTACATAGTGAATTCCAGGTCAGCCTGGACTAGAGTGAAACCCTACCTTGAAAAAACAAAAAACAAAACAAAACAAAACAAAACCTAAAAACACCTCATAAACTATTGTAGTTATTCAATGGTTTCAAATAAAATTGTCTTCCCTATGTAACTGTATTCAGGGTCCCTGGAGAATCCCCTTGATCTTATTTCAAGTATGAAAAGTTCCTGTCCTAGTAGTCCATGGATACTGTCTGTCAGGAGCTGAGGAGCACAAAGGCACAAACGCTTCAAATGTTTACTTACAGGATGTTTCACTCCTGTGTATGCCTTTAATGTTTCAGATATCTCAAATTGTTTTTCTTCAAAATATCAGCAGAAACAAATTGTTTGACTCTTCTCAAAATAAGTAGATGCCACTCAAGCTTAGATGTCTTAAATAAAATATGTACTAAAAAATCTGAAGGTCTAGAGGAACAAGGAAAACCAGATAGAATAGAGAAAAATAAAAGTAGTCTTTAGTTTGTGTTTTGAATATCTTCGCCGAGAAGCTATTGACTTGTGTTAGCTTTTGACTGGCAATGGCATTCATGTCTTCCTTGAAATGATAATCTATTCTTTGGGACACTACTTAATGACTTCATGTCTACTGTATGGAATTTTCTAGACTGCAGAAACACTGGAACTTGAGTACTAGCCATCCTCTTTTTTGGGGGCGTAAAGAAACAAAGATTGAGAGGAGAACCCACAGGTCTTTAGCTCGTCAGGGCCAAGTTGTCTGACCAGGGCCAGCACACCTAAGAACCGATGCTCAGATTTGCTTCACAGATGTCAATATTATATTATGTTGTTGTTTTTCCTTCTAGGGAGGAGCCTAGATTCCAGGTTCCTTTCCAGCTGCTGACTTCCCTTATGGACATAGATACTCTCATGACAAAATGGAGATGTAAGTCCCTCTGCCACCCCCACATTCTTTCTTCACCTCTTTTCTTCTTTCACCCCAATCCTTCTGGGGGCTCAAGAAAATCTTTTCACTTATTTCAGATTTAGAAGGAAAAATAAACTCTATTTTGGGCCAAGGAAAAGATTTTTATGTATACTATTAATATATTTATCTTTTATTTATATTATAAAGATATAAATATCTTTTATTTATCTCTTTATAGAGATGAATTTTAAAACATAATTTTATCTTATTTTTTACTCATGATTTTATTGGTATTTTAGTTAGTATACAAAATAATACCTCACATCATGACATTCCATACATATATGTCATTGCACTTTGCTCAAAGATACCTCATCACGACCCTCCTTAGTCCCTCCTCTCCCCTCCTGCTGGCTCCCTCCCTCCACCCAGGAGACCCTTCTGCTCTAAGGCACGTATTCTTAAATTATGAGGAATCTTGATTTTACTCGTCATTCTGCTCTCCTGTACTCTGTGCCCTCCCCCTTTCCTGAGATTGGCTTATTTGGTTTAACACGACGACCTCGAGGTTCCATCCACTACAATATACTATTATTATTCCCCTTTTTAAAGAGTCTACAAGTGCATAACTGGCAAGGAACCATGAACGCCATCATGTGTCCCCTACCTTCTTCCCCTATGCTCACAGGAGAAATGCAACGGAGGACAGGGGCAAAGATACCTTAGTGTAAGCTATCAGGTGCTAGGCAACCTAATGTTCTCACCTGGCGCTCACACACACGGAACCTTCCATCTGGCTACTTGATAAGGTGTCAGCCTTTGCTCTGAGCAATTATCATTACCGACCCCTCGGTTTTAGAACACAATGGAACTAATGGCAGAAAAAATATCCATGCAGTAAATGTGTGTGTGTTTGCCTAGATAACCATGTGTGCATGGTACACAGAATGCTGGGCAGCAAGGCTGGCACTGGAGGGTCCTCAGGATATCACTACCTGCGCTCAACTGTGAGGTGAGTAGAGCTGGTCTTGCTGGCCATGGTGGAAGTCACCACCACGTGCCTCTACTCATCTGCCTGCCTCCCTCCTTTCCACTTGCTTCTGTTGGGGAAGGACATCGCTACCTTTGCTGTGGCATGGTGACAGGCTGCACGCTAATCTGGATGCACTGTGTCAGATCCTCAGGATTTTATAAGCCTGTGGGGAAAGGGGTCCTGGTCACAACACAGCGAATTAGTAGTCTGTATGCACAGGTGAAGTCTTCAAGTCATTCCTGTTCAGGTAGTCGCTAGACTAAAAGTTTCATTGTTAATCCCCCTAATGTCTTGGATAGACGAATGACAGCTAGACTACGCTTGTGTTTCTGCAGTTGCATGGTTTGTGTTACAAAACTGTGTTCAGTAGCCATAGAATTCAATCCCTTCACATAGTGTTTACAAGGACAGAGTTGCATAGATGAGGGGTGACAAAACGGGCTGGTGCAGCTTCTAGGGCATATGGATTGTGGTTTTCTTCCATATCAGCCCCATTCTGGATAGATGGATTCATCTGGGAAGTAGGCAACATGGCTCTTGGGACAGGAAAATAATCTTAGTAACAAAACAAATGCTCACAGTTAGTTCCTCTAGTTCCTTCTAGCACAGTGTTTCCATCCCTGCGCTTACTGTCATGTTAACTAACTTATAAGGTGCACGGGCTGATAGGTTTATCATTGTGATAAATTTTTACTTGTAGCTGGGCGTGGTGGTGCACGCCTTTAATCCCAGCACTTGGGAGGCAGAGGTAGGAGGATCGCGTGAATTCAAGGCCACCCTGAGATTACATAGTGAATTCCATGTCAGCTTGGGCCAGAGTGAGACCCTACCTTGGAAAACCAAATTAAAAAAAAAAATAATTTTTACTTGTAGCTGGGGATAAACGAGCTTAGCAGCAAACATCACTGATTGTCTGTACAACGTGTACACACACTTCACGGGATGGTTGGAATCGTGAACACACATAGAATCTCTTTTATATTTCCTCATCGAGCTGTCACAAAATTCTTACAGACAATATGAAGTGGCTGTGAATTTATAGAGTTAGAAACTGCAACCCCAACTTTAGACATTATGTTCAACACCCAACACAAGTCATGAAGCAGGAATCCAAACCAGATGTGTTGAATTTAAGGCGAAATGTCCCTTGTCTGTAAAATTATATCAGCGAAAATAGCTTGCTGTTGTTAAAGTATCATGTCAAATAACTTGCTAAAATCACAAAGGCAGTTTTAAATGAGACTTATTCTGTAATGAATAAAAGATGGCCTTCTGGGTCATTAACTATGTTTATTAATCCTTCATGGAAGTCACTTGACAGCTATATTGCCTTTAGGAACTCCTAAGAACTTCATATTTAAATGTAATTAATTTGCATATTAACCTTTAAAGGTAGAAAATAATAGTGTTGGCGAAACAGCTCAGTGTGCAAAGGACTTGTAGGAAGGAGGGCATTAGTTCAATCCTCAGAATATGTGTAAAAATGCTGATCCCCCATACGCACATGAAATGCCAGCATGTGCCTGAAACTCAAGTGCAGGAGGGTGTGGAGAGAAAAGGACCTCATGGTTTCACTGGCTGGTCAGTGTGGCCTAACGAGTGAGCTACAGGCCAATGACAGACACTTTGGTAGATGATGTTTCTGAAGATAACACCCAGGGATGTCTTCTGTCCCCTCCATGCACACAAACCCGCTCCAAGTTCCCACACACACATGAACACCCCTACACTTACCCATTCACACCATAAACTCACAAAGAAATAATAGGATTAATTAGAAGATGAGGGCCCACCCTTTTCTACATAAAGGTGTCATGACAATAATGACTATAGGCTTCAGCCTACATCACTCTGGTTTGAATCAATCAAACATGTAATCTTTTTGGTAAGCATGAAATTATATGTGGATTAAATAGGCAACATTAATGTTAATACTACATAGAAACATATATATATATATATATATATATATATATATATATATATATATATATATATATATATATATATATATAATACATGCAATATGAAAATAAATTATTTAATATTAATTGTGGGGAACATTTGGGGTAAAACATTGGAGTAAGAAATTTTATGCATGTCATGTCAATAATCTAATTCTTCCTCACTGATACGTTTTCTTCAGTGACAGATACAAAGTATTTGTGGATTTGTTTAACCTTTCGACATACCTGGTTCCCCGACACTGGATACCAAGGATGAACCCCATCATTCACAAGTTCGTTTACACAGCTGAATGCTGTGACAGCTCTTACTTCAGCAGTGATGACTCTGACTAAATGCATCTAAAATGCTATTATTGATTTTTAGTCTGTTTTTATTTTTATTTTTCATCTTAATGAATATATGAAGAATTTTAGTGTATTCTATTTATATAAACTGCTCTATGCCATGTCAGTTTAGTTCTGGAAGTAATTATATTCTCTCGTGTGTTTTGATGATATAATATTAAGCATTATAATGAGAAATAATTCAGTTAAGTTGGAGCATTGTAATATAAGATTAAGCATTATACTGAGAGATAATTCAGTTAAGTTGGAGGCTTGTACATACAGTGTTTTCCTATTAAAAACTCAATTTACCCTTGACCTTAATGGAACTATATGATGTAATCTTTACTTCATTGTATCATATGTTATAAGTTTGTAAACTAGTTACTCTACATTACTATTGCAATAAAATATGTCATTGTCCCTAAAACTTACTCAAACAAAATATTCTCATTGGTAAGTTTAATCTCAGGCTGTATATTATTTTTGAAACATCCTATCTGTTAGGATTATTGATGAACAGTGGCAGAAATCTAACTGAAGCGTGTCCAGGGGGTCATTATGGGACCATCATTCTACCAGCTCCAAGAACTCCAAGTAGCCTTAGAAGACTGAGCCAGAGGAACCAGAATGTCTCACTCAGGTACTGAACCGGTTCCTAGAACACCACATTCCTAAAACACATTCAAGATGATGTGGCTCCGTTCTTAACTCTTCTGTCAGCACTCCTGTAATCTTGCACGATGCAGTCAACTTCATTTTGGGGGCAGTGTGCATCTTTCAGCACCTTTGGGCCCTCAGAAGGGCAAACCTATCCTTACCTCCAGTCCAAGGCCTATGGGATGGGAGATTGTCCACCACCAGATAAAGGAAGGATTGTGGTAGGAAGAAGTAGCAGGTCCCTCAAGTAGAAAGTTTATTCAGAGTGTAGGTCAACAGACCACACAGCAATCCTGTCTCTTCCTGGTACAAAGTACTCGAGGGGGTGGAGATTTGGCTCAACAGTGAAGACTGCCTGCAAAGGTGGACAACCTGGGTTTGATTCTGCAGTGCCCACCAAAACTAGATGCACAAAGTGGTCCATGCATTTGGAGTTCATTTGCAGTAGCTAGAGGACCCTCTCTCTTTCTCTCTCTCCTTCTCTATCTCGCAGTCTCTCTCTGCTTGCTAATAAATTAAAATATATATAAAAAGTATTAGACTAAGAGTTTAGATCAAACTTGAGTTTTAGATTCAGATTCTTCTTTAGCTAGCTCAACCAGAAACTTAATTAAATTTCTGATATGGGAGTGACTCTGGCATGGCTAATATTATGAAGGGAATCTAAGATGTGCATCAATCTTGAACTGTATAGATTATCTCAAATAAGCAAGATACTCTGAGGATCAAACTGTTCACTGGACTTGATTTTGCTTCTCTCACAAAGATCATATAAAAGTAACTGTGTGTTTTGGGGTTCTCCATCCATGGACTCAGCCAGTTGTCAGATGTGAAAATATGAATGAACAAAGTGTATCTGTCATACACTTTTATAGATTTGTCATTACTCACTACATAGTAGTATAATTCTTATCAAAGCATGTGCTTTGTATTTTGTCTTGCTAGTAACCTGGAAAAGATTTAAAGTATCACAGAGGGTGTGGGCAGATTATGTGCAACTACCATGCCATTTTTACACAAAAGAAATTAAAATACTTGCATTTTGGAATTCAAGGTCTCTGAACTAGTCTTCCATGGACACAGAGGGAATTTGGCAGATGCTTACATCTATAGCACTTCTGTATGTTTTTGTACACACACACATACGTGTGTGTGCATGGATCCTAGCAGTAAGGTGAACAAAATACAGAGGGTAATAGCATAAGGGTTAAAGGCAGTACCTTGTAAATGAGTGAGGTAAGGAACAAATGCTGGGCTTGCCATTACTATCTACAGTGGCACCAACACCTGCTGGAACACTGGTTTCCTGTGACAACAAGAGAACTTATTTGGTAAACTGGCTTTTTCTCATCAAACAATGAAGAAATATGTCAACGTACATTCTATCACCAAAATGCCCTTGGAATCCTGGAATAAATGAAACTTTTCGAGGTTTACCTTTCTGTCAGAGGCTATATGATTGAGTTCTTTACACTTGAATCTCTCAGTGTGACTAAGATAAGTCCTTATAGGCTTTTCTTTCAAAGAATTCAAGGATCGTTCATGTAAATACCAAAACAATTCGTAGTAATGGTTTCTCCCCTCGACCCCTTTCCAAGTTACTTCTGCTGCTGGTGATCCGCTTTAATCATAACTCTCGGATAACTTACAAAGTCCCTATGAGGTTGAGTTACTTAACATTCTCTTTTAGGTCCATGTAAACTCCTATCCAGTAATCTATTGATGATTTTATTAAAAATTATTTATTTGAATGTGTGTGCATACACATGTATGCAAGTTTCTCTTGCTGTGCTAAGTGCATATGCATCTAGCTTTTATGTGGGTGGCTGGGGAATTGAACCTGCAATGTGGCAGATTTTGCAAGCAAGTACCTTTAACTGCTGAGCATCTCCCTAAGAATTAGGTGAAGAGCCAATTGCTCTCACTACAGATGCCTCCCTCAGCTGGAGCCTGTGTGGATCAGCAATGACTGAGGCTGCAAGGATAGAGAGGGGCTTCTCCATGACAGCTTATCTGAAGGAATCTTCATGGTTTAGAACTGAAGAGGCCAGGCTTGGAGGCGCATGCATTTAATCCCAGCACTTGGAAGGCAGAGATAGGAGGATCACCATAAGTTCGAGGCCAGCCTGAGACTACATAGTGAATTCCAGGTCAGCCTGGCCTAGAGTGAAACCCTACCTCAAAAAATAAATAAATAAATAAATAAATAAATAAATAAATAAATAAATAAGTAAAATAAAATAAAAACTGAGGAGTAACACAATATTGTTCTTAAAATGTAAATTTATAGAATATACATTATACCAGCCGACATCAGAATCCCAGGATTCTAGTCTGGAGGTTATGCTTGGAGAATCAATATACTAAGGGACATGGGAGGTTAGTTAACAATGGAAACAACTGGAATTAAAAGTTACTTATATCAAGCCCTAAACAAAAATAGATACATAAAGCTGGAGCTCATGAAGAAAGGGATATTACATAAGTATTTTGGACAACAAGAACTGGAATCACAGCATGGCTGAAGCGTTCCTACAACCTCACATAAAGAATCCTTTTGTCAGGACCTCTGCCTGACAACTGCATGGTCAGCATAGAATGAATGCCATTCTTGTTACAGAGCCTTGTTGCCAAAGGCAATTATCTCAAAGTAGCTTAAACAATAATTTCCATTTCACTTCTGCTGGCTCTTGTCTCCTTAGGTACACCCAAACCATTCCCAACAGAGTTTATATTCTGCAATAATAAACTCATTATCTTTGAAGAATCTATTTTAGTTAGTTATTTTAGGTTGACAATAGACGACTGAATATTAGGCATAAGAGACAGTAATGAATTGGCCTCTCAGAGAGGACAAATGAAACAGACAAGCGATAGGCAGGTTACGTGATGGATTTCAAGGTAGAACTGACTTGTTTAAATATAAAAAAATTCTTTATATTTTCTTGGTTGGGTGATTACAAAGTATTGATGCTGCTAAAAAAAGATTCTAGGGAATGAAGGAGCATTTAGGAGACAAATGGGTTGGAGAGAATAATGAGCAGAACTCTGGAGATATTGAGATTCAAAGTGTCTATGGAAATAAAAGTGGGTATACGGATTGAGGGCAGAAGAGATTGTGTATTAATATAAAAACATATTATGGATGTATTTACAAAATGAAGCTGCACCTTTAAGAACAAGTTCTTTTAAACTGAAAGTCAAAAATAGATTGTTTTATTATAAATGTTATCAAAATCCAGAATAGCTGAGAAGTAGTGATCATTTTGAAATTTTAAAATTATTTAAGCATTTGGAAAAGAGTATTATATTTTAAAAGCATTGACATCATATAGAGACAGTAACCAAAACTAGAACAGGGCTTAATTCCTTTCCGGTTTGATTAAGTCATTTTATCTAAAATGTTAATATGTGTCTTCTAGCAATCTCTCAACATCTGAGACAATACACATTCTTTGTGATTGCTTTAGGCTGGTATGAGAGAAACTTATTCTAATAAAGTACACGGACAAAGGCCAAAAGGTGAGGAAAGACAGGATGCCCAAGGGCATTTTTAGTGGTTACTACTGTTTGTCACTCTTTATTTTTAACCATAAAGTCTACATTAGAATGCAATAATTGATTTTAGAGGAGAAATATTTACCCTGTTCTATCTGATTTGGCTCTCACATATCAAGTATCTCTCTTTTGTTTTGGTGTTTGGGTGGATCATGTTGCATATGTGTGTCTCTGTGTGTATATATGTGTATGTGAATGTGTGTGTGTATGTATGAGTGTGTGTATGTGTGTGTGTGATGTATACACATGTACTTGCCCGTATGGCACCCAAAGCACTTACCTGCAGTGGGTTGTGCTCTCCTGTGGCAGCTGGAATGGACTGTCCAGCATACCACTCCATCCCTTTCCCACCTATTCTTCTTTGAGTCAGTCTCCTACCAGTCCCAAAGCTTGCCTCCAGCAATCCTTGGATCTCTGACTTCCTCAGGCTCTGGTGCTTGCACAGGAAGTGCTCTTAATTGCTGAGCCACCTCTCTAGCCCAGTGCCAACTCTTTAATACAGTCCTATATTATTTATTCACAAGACCAGCTCTTCTCTTCTGAGGTTTTTATCCTGCCACATTAGAAGAGGCTGGTGCCAAGGTATGTGCCCCACACCCTTCTGGACTGAGGCTGCCAGTTCTGCAGAATGTGCGCACCCAATTAGTGACACAAAGATGATCACAGGCCTTATGACCTAGAACCCAGATGACAGTCCCAGAGGGCAGCATGGAGAATCAGCAGAACATCTAAGGACAGAGCCAGAAGCAAGAGAGCTTTAGCTGATACACCAGGTTAAGGGATAGGAGGATGAAAGGAATGCTGCTGGGAATCATGAGAAGATTTTAGCAACAGGACATATTGTTGGATACAAATGCAGGGAGCCAACTACAGGGTTGGAAAATTACAATGGAAAGTCACTAAAGAGGATGAAAACCTTAGGCTTGACAGCCAAGCCACTAGGAAGGTGTGTGGATTAGTAATGTGGAAGGGAGAGTAAATGCAGACAACGCTGTGTTCTCTAATACAGGGAGAAAGAAAAATAAGGATTCTTGACAGGGAAAATTTCAAACAAGCATTTCCTCACAGGATTTCTTCTCACATGAATGTCATAAGCATCACTCAAATTCAGTCCGTTTCCCTCTCTGAAGAAAAGTTTTGCTCTTCTGTTCTCTGCACACACTCTTGTTGTGCTTTGCTGATGTAAACAACTGACATTTCAGATCATCCTGATAATGCTCCATCTCGGAAGGCTGCTGATGTGATTGTGGAGACACATCACGCCATTCCTGTAGATGCAGTATGGCTAGGCTGGTGATCACAACCCACAAAGCAAATGCATTCTGACTACCTTTGATCCTTCCTGACACAGGAGCCCCTTAAAACAAAGTAAGACAGCCAGAAAGACAATATACAAACAAAAAATCACAGCTTCTTCAAGCTCAAGTGCCTTAAGTGCCTGGTTATGGGATGGTGCCTCCATAATACCACACTGATCTGCAGACCTTGTTGGCCCCAAAATATAGTGGAGTTCCTCCTGCAGACTTTCTAAAAGAAGAGGAAATGTTGCCACTTGATTTAAATACTACTAGCATGTAGAACCTTGAGTTGGTAGTTGCTGAAGTTTGAAGTACAATGTGGCTTAGAGTGGAAAACTGTGTTATGTCACATTATGAAAACTTCCTTCTCTGTAGTAGTCTCTTGATGGCCCCCAAACATCACACAAATACAGCAGAGACGGAATCTGCAATGCCTAAGACAAAATCAAAAGAAAGAATAAAGCAAAGTTAATGATCGATTTCTTCTAAAGATTTAAGTAGAAAATTAAAGTTTCATTTTGTTTGGATGTATAATGAGTTAATATGTACTAAGGAAATAATTTAGTAATTACCTGCCAATGGACACACACAGTCAATTCAAAAGCTGAACTAGAAGAGATAGCTAATATTTCTGCTTCAAGAAACCAGAAATTACTTGTTAACTGACTAAGAGGATTTTGCTAAGATCTGTCTTATATTGATATATTAATTCTTATAAGAAATAAAATAACCTATGAAATTATTTTAAATATGATTTAAAATCTCAAACTCTTAGATTTGAACTTAAATAAAATTTCTATAAATCACAAGTCACGCTAGAGTTTCTTAGACCAGGAGAATAAAGATCTCAATCTCATGGCAAAGCAACAGACAACACATTTGAAGACTGGATTTCATTTTAATGGTCCGTATATTTGAAATTTCTTGGCTTATAGTATCCATGTTATGCCAGTGTTCACAAGCAAGAGAAACACGATAAGAATTGGGTGCATAATTTTCGGGAATCACACTCAGGTAGGACCTGGATCCCAGTATAATTAGTAACCAGGCAGGCCCTTGGAGATTCAAGTGGGGAAAGCATATAGAAAGAAGAAATCTCTGAGCATTTGGTAGCTGAGAGTTGATGTTAGGACACAGAGGTAATTATGAACAAGCACCTGAATAATATTTATTTTACCCTCTCCCCCATCAGAGATCGGTGCCCAGCTACCTCTAAGCACAAATCAGACTCAGTCACTTTCTCAGATAGAGAGATCTGTGTCACCTCTGGGAGTGTCAATGAGCAGTAGCAGCCACGGAAATGAGAGTAACAGTGGCATAAAAGCACTCATGACACCGAGCAATGGAGCCTGGGTATCTTTCTATACTCTGACCAAGAGAGCTCCGTAATGCTGACGTGTTCAACATATCACCGGTGAGAAAAGCGATTCACTGGGATAACAGAACAGGTCGTCTGTTTTCATGTATGCTGTGCTATGAAATTATTGGGCAATACGCATTAGGCTGATTCAAAACACCCACTCCCCAATTTTGTTGTAACTCTTTATATCAGTCTCCCAATCTGGAAAGATCTATAAGTTTTAAGATGTTGGATGCTATAGATGTTTGGAGGTCATTGTGAGAAATTAGTGACTACTTCTATACACAATTTACTTTGAATCCAGTGAAATTTAGGAAACATGTTGATTTTTCCAGAACAAGTCTCGGATGACAGTTCTGGATATATTTTTGCATTCAGCTTTGAACACTGAGCTATCTATTTTCATTTGGTTTGGGAGTAGTTGAAAATGTAGCTGTGAATTCATACAAAATGTGTCTATTTTGCTCAGCCTTACCATTTCAGTGAGATTTTTGCAGGTAGCAAGGAGAAAATTACATTGAAATTTATATTTTCATGCTTTGACACAAAGGAAAACTGATTCCTATTAGTGATGTTTTGACTAAGTTTTCTTTCCTTCGCAGTGCAGTGTGAGGGGTCAAATCCAGGACCGTGTGAATGATAACAAAGTGCTCTAGAACTGAGCTATAGAACTGAGCTATATCCTTGGCTACTTTGATCATCTTGAGCTGTAGCTATGATACATAAGTTAGGAATATTTATGTACTTACACAAAGTGAATATGGAAGCGGGAGATAACAATTCTGGAGTTCAATCTCCTAAATTCAGTGTATATCTGGCTTTTGGAGTAACTAACTTTAGTAAATTATTGTGCTTTTAACATTTTGACAAAATATATGCAACATATATTTTCATATTTAAATGTGCATGCATAAAATAGTACATTATTTACAACTTTGTATTAACAGGGATAAAAATTATTATCACAAAAGTGTTCTGAGTAGTTTGGAAACATTCTATAAACTAGACGGGGATACTAAAACTACGTTTCCTATTTAGTCTGCAGTTTTCAACTTACCACAAATATTACCACCCATTTTCACATGGGCATAGCCATCTACTCCCCAGGAGTCACCCCATGAGTTCCGCACCATCCAGTATGGAGTGTTTCCTACAATTACAAAATGGTAACCAGATAAACCTATATGTGTCAGAAAAGCTAAAGTTTCTGTATTTCAATTTCTAAGAGCTGTAAAATTGGTATTTATTATGCAGAATGATCATTTATATTTTCTATAAATTATGTTGCTTCAATATAAGTCAACTATTTGAGTACATTTGAGTTGTCTTTGTGCTTTTCTTAATAGAATACATGTTTAAATTTGAATTCATTTTTCTTAGTAAAAAGACTGTAGAAGACAAAACCACACATTCCCAGGGTATTGGAAAAAGAATGAATCAGGCATGTTTTCTTCCAACAATTACTCTATTTTAGATGAAAATTTAATATCATTTAAATAAAAAAATATCATTTTCAGCTGGGATATGGTGGCCATCTTATACTTCATATGCAAGGTGCCAGGTTGAATCCCCAGCAACACAACTACCTGTGTACACACACACACACACACACACACACCCCATCATCATCATCAAAAGCTGGTGGGACCTAACTGGATATCCCCACATACAAGTTGAACATTGACAAGTCACTTCTGAGGCACAGCAGTCCACTCCCAACAAGCTTCCATTTGGAGTTCCATGAGGAAACCTGCCCAGCATCAGGGACATTTACCTGTCTTATCAAACCCTGTGATGAGCACTGCATGGTTGGCCTCTCCACTGGAGCAATGATGCTGGATTATGCCCCCCAGATAATCCTGCCAGCTCACTGCATCCACAACCACAATCAAAGGACCAAAGGAGAGAAGGGCTCTCGCCATTTCATCTTCTTGCTCACTATCAAAAGAGGAAATGCTCAGGTAAGTTAAACATGATCTTCAAAACTGTGTCTAATCAGGGCACATTTGATTACAATTACACATAACCTAACAACACAGGCTAAAAGACATCTGAAATCTTGACATTCCATCACTTTCTGGGACTCTAAAATACCAGAAACTCAGCCTCCTTTTTTATTCTTCTCATGCTGTGTGATGTATCCATACTCAAGGCCATGGATGCTGCTGACACTCCAGCCATGTGGAGTTCCAGACAGCACAAGGGGAAAGAAGGAATGCCATATCTGTCTTGGGAAGATTTCACAGAAATTACACTCCTGCAGAGATAGATCTCATTGTCCAGAACTCAATCACGTGACCAACTCGAGCGAGAAAGAAAATACAGAGCAGTGGTTTGTATCTGGTTGGCAAGGCAAACTGTTAAAGTACAGGGCTTCTTTTAAACACAAAAGTGTGAAGTTTTGATAATTATTGATGAATACTTTCTCATCTCTGCAAATGACTATATGAGAATCCACAAAGTGTACAACTTACATTTGCAAATATAAAATACAGAAATTTTACATAAGGGTTACTCAGAAATATCTAATGTAATTATACACAAGAAGATAGGTCAGAAATGAGGAAAAGAAGAGCTGTGAAGGTACCAAGAGAACCAGCTGAAAACAGAGCCAGGCCAGAACTGCATAAAACCCCATGGCTGCTTTCACAATTGTTATGGACATATTCCTGCAAAATCTTATGAGCAAAGCATTTGCCTCCACTGAGCTTAAAAGAGTGTGACCAAACCATTATTTACATTGTTCAATTCCAGTTTGGTGGGTACAAGACCCTGAGGCCATGTTAATGATACTTGAGGGCATTAAAATAGCATCTGGTAGTTTATTGCTGCAGTAAGCTATGGACGGATCAGCACCTGCAAAGAGTAAATAAATGGTCTTTCTTATGCCCAGCTGGGAGCCAGTTCCCAGCAAGGAGTTATTTTGTCCATAGAGGAGGAAAACCTGGAAAATTTAACAAGGTATTTACTATCATAGAAACTTTTCATTTGTCACATGTGCTTACTTAAAGTACTGACCTGAAATTGTTTTCCTTCCCAGATCTTAAATCAGTCATTTCTAATGTTTGCCCCAATAATTAGTATGTAATTAAGGTTACCCAGATATAGACAAATTTATGAAAGTCTTCAAGGGTGCCATGGTTGATAAAGGCCCACTGTCTGGACCTTCTTCTTACCATGACAGCCACACTGGTGTCCCTGCTCTGCAAACATGCCTGCAGGTCTCTTGCTAAGGACCTCCACACCTGTTTCCTTCTGTTTGGAGCAGGAATTATCTAATTCCATGGCCACACTCCCTCCAACATCACTCCTCTTTGAAGCCATCTAGACAGCCCTTTAACATTACACTCTCTCACTCCTATCCCCTTCCCACTGTTTGATTTTGGTCCCTTTAGAAATTCAAACAATAAACACATGACACAATTCTACTTGTTTACCCATCTAAACCAGTGAATCTCCAGAACATAAACAGCGTTCAGCAATTACGTCAATGAACAAGCCACATAATAATCGCTTTTTAGCTTAACACTACCAGTTTAGTGTTATACTATCAGAGAATTTACTATTCATTATTAAAAATGCAGAAAATGTAGATATTTTGGGGCAAGGAGTATAGGTCAATGAGGGAGTACTTGCCTGGCGTGCACAAAGCCCCGCGTTCTACTCTCAATATCATAAATAAACAAATTATAGATTTTTATTTTTTTAATTTATGAGAGAGAAAACAGAATGAGAGAGAGAGAGAGAGAGAGAACTGGCAGGCATCAGGGCCTTAGCCACTACAAACAAACTCCAAATGTGTGCACCACCCCATGCACATGAGCCACCTTGCACATCTGGTGTATGTGGGTTCTGGAGAGTCAAACCTGGGTCCTTAGGCTTTGCAGGCAAGCACCTTAACCACTAAGCCATCTCTCCAGTCCCCAAAATAGAGATTTTCATTAGGTGAGACCTCTTCCTGATTAACTAAATACACACTGCCCATAGTTATTGTGTGTCCTTCTATCCTCTCTTCCTCCCCGTCTGTCCCTTTCTCTCTCTCTCGTTCTCTCTCTCGTCTCACACACTTCAATTCAAACTAATCCCAATTATTCTTTTGCTCCTAATTTTCCCAGTTACTTCCTATCTACCTATGACATGGGATTCTCTGAGTTCCATTAAATGACATTTGGAAGTCTGTCTCCTTCTGGGCATATCTTGCCCTTATTCTCAAGGAACTGACGGCTTCTGGAGACATGCTTTCTCATCTTCTCATTACTTCTCCCCAGAGAAGATTTGAATCGAGGTCTTCAGTGACTTTGCACATCCTTTCCCTATTCTATGCTGTGTGTGAGCCCAGGATCTGCTGTATGGTTCTTGGGGTCACCCACGGAGCTCTGGGTGCATATAGGAGCTGGGCTAATAATCAGCCAGTCCTCTAAGCACTGACATGATCGAAAGGGTTGTGTTTTGATCAAGGACCCACATCCATCTTTGACTGTTCTCAGGTTCCATGCACAGAAACCATCTGGGTTAAGAGATCCTTTTATGCATAACAACAAGAAATCATAGCACATTCTATTTCTTTACCTGAATGGAAATCTTTTCTTATGTTTTCTATTACAAAGATGAAAATAGCCCATCATGCACTTTGGTAAATGGAGCCAGAAGTTGACTTTCCTCTTATATCTTGAATACTTATTTTGCATGCTATTAAATAGCCTGAATGATTAGCTGCCAGCTTGTGCTTTTTAGTTGATTTTAAGGATGTTTGAATGTTTTTTTTTTTTTCCCTTGAACTATCCAAAGTTATCCTTCCCTTTATTTTCCAATCCAGGTCATTTCCCCTGCTAGGTTTTTTTAAAAAAATCCTTGAATATTTATCCCATCGCTGTATATTGTATACTGTGAGCTGAATAATGTACCATCAGTGTTAACTCTCAGCTCTGAGTTGCATTCAAAACATCTTGGTTTGTGGTTTTCTCATGGCTGATAACTTGATAACCACAAGGACATTAGAGAGTATTCAGAAATGATTCTGGTATGCAACCTGTAATCTATGAGCCAAAGACACAAAATGATTTTGGACAAACTCAAAGTAATACTACTCTCTGTGTGTCAAATAAATAAAGCTAAAATTAAAAACTAAAAAAGAAAGGGTTGGAGAGATTGCTTAGTGGTTAAGGTACTTGCCTGCAAAGCCAAAGGACCCAGGTTTGATTCCCCAGGAACCACATAAGCCATATGTACAAAGTGGCACATGCATCTGAAGTTCGTTTAGGGTGGCTGAAGGCCCTGGCACACCCATTCTCTCTCTCCCTCTATCTGCCTGTTTCTCTCTCTCTCTCTCTCAAATAAATAAAATAAAATAAACTTTAAAAGTAATACTTAAAATAACCTGATGTTTAGCATCTGAATTTTTTAACATTGTTGTGAAAAAGATAACAAATATAAGTTATAATTTTAAACTCAACTAAAAGTATTCATTTAACGTTCTTAAATTTAATATGATGATACATATAAAAATAAGTCGATTCTCTTCATGAAATATCTGTGACTGGCTTACCCCATTGTGACTGCCACATAAGACCTCTATTGGAAAGCTAGTTCTAAAACAAGAATAAGCCAGAGTGACATAAATTAAATGACTAACTCTGAATAGAGCAGAGATCACATGGTGACTAGCATATAAAATGTAAGATATTTACCTGAAGTCATATGCAGAGTAATTCTTGATGGAAACTCCTGATTTGGTGCTAGAGAAGTAATGGCACAGACCATTTTTGCCTTAAATGGGTATTCTGATTCTGCCACCAGCTTCACTTGTGTCTAGGAAAAACAACACAGAGTGTCCACTGCCTGATGCTTGAATCTTTGCTTCTGTATATTTTTGTGCTGTGTATTTGTGTGTGCGTATGTGTTCATGTGCATGGAGGCCAGAGGATGAACTTAGGTGTGTTCCCCAGGTGTGCCTTCCACGCCTTTTTGAGACAGAATCTCCCTTTGGCCTGGAGCTTAACAATTAAGCTAGACTGGGTACCCAGGAATCCCTGGGGATCATCTCTTCTCTACCTCTCCAGGGCCAGGATCACAGGTATGCAACATTACACCTGGCATTTTTTTATATCTTATTTAATTATTGGAGGAAGACACACACAGAGACAGAGAGAAGGAGGAGGAGGAGAAAAAGGCAGAAGAGAAGGAAGCAGAGGAGAAGATGGAAGAGAGAGAGAGAGAGAGAGAGAGAGAGAGAGAGAGAGAGAGAGAGAGAGAGAGAGAATAAGGGCATGTTAAGGCCTCCTGTCACTGCAAATGAACTCCACATGCATAAGCTACTTTGTGCTTCTTGCTTTACATGGGCACTGGGGAATCGAACCCAAGTCACGAGGCTTTGCAAGCAAGCTCTTTACCTGCTGAGCCACCTTGCCAGCCCCCACAGGGTATTTTTATATCAGTTTTGGAGGTCTCACTCTGGCTCTCATGCTTATAAAGCAAACACTCATCCACCTCCACCATATCCCCAGGCCATGTTCTAACAGTGATGTGGAACTTATTTTAATGCATCAAATCGGTCAGTCTACCATGTGGGAATATTTTGAGACTTTAAGATCTTGAACTAAATCTTTAGTGTGTTTTACAGAAATCAGAGACCACAAGAATCACTCGTTCTTTTTTCTTTGACTATGTTTTTTCTTACACCCACTTCTCTGGAACTTCCACTCATGTGTAAATAAAGTCTTGCCTTCTTTCTCTTGAGGGCCCGCTAGTGCAACAAATTTTCTTTCTGGGCTTCCTGACTCTAGTTACCAATGGTGTGTACAGACAGGCTGTTAGCATGTACAGACAAAAAATAAATAAATAAATAAATAAATAAATAAAAAAATAAATAAATAAATAAATAAAGCCAATGTGTAATAGGAGGATATCTGGATTTGGAGACTGCTGGCTTGATGGCTGATAATGGAGTCCTCATGGGCTCATTTCATGCAGGTGATGTTGGATGTGGAAAGTGTCAGAGAGGACTCTGAACAGGGAGACACCGGTATATTGAGAAACGATTGTTACGACAGTAACATCAATATCATTCTCAGGTAAGCCTTCACTTTTTGATACCTTGGTGGTTAATTTGTCTGGAAGACAGGCATTGTAGTACGCTTTGAGACTATGGATGTAGCTCAGTGGTAGAGTGTCTGTGTAAGTCCCTGGGTTCAATTCCTTGCGGTGCATATAACTGTTCTCTTTCTGATTCATTCATTCAAGCTCTGGCCAACTAAGTTTCTGAATGTGAAACCTTATTTCATCCACAGGAGTCATCAAATTCTGAACAAACAGAAAACAGAAGTGCAAGATGCTGAAGGCCGAGGGATTGTCACCTTGTTTAACCAGCTCAGGGCACTGAGAGGAGAGCCCCCTCTGCAGCCGCAGTTGCTAAAGGAACAGTCGATGACCTGCTGTACGCTGAGCTCCTCCAAGGGCTCCCCCTGGATTGCATACACAGATTCCACTGCACCCACCACACTGAAGGCCCAGCATCCTCCACACTGCACAGGAGGAGAGAGGCATGACATTTACCATCATAGTGTTGAAGCTAGATCTATTAATGTCTCTAAATATCACAAAACCTACTTGGAAACCTACATACTATGTATATCAAACTTATAGCTCTTTAAATTGAAAAAATGAAAAGAAAACCACAAGTCCCTTTTAGCATCAACATCTAATTATTTGCTCAAATTAAATTAAATACTATTAAATTACCTTAACACATTGTTAGCTAAATAACAAATTATATAATTGAATGTATTATTAGGTAAATTTTATTAATATAATTATCACATAACAGATTAAAATGAAGTACTATTACAAATTAAGCAAAGAAGAATAAAATGAATTGTCAGAGATTAAGGAAATGCTTAGAATTACTGAGGATCTCTTAAAAGACTTGTCTGTGGTTTATAAGTAGGTGCTACCTGGGAAAGAGTGAAAGGATGGATTCTAAAGGAAAGGAGGACCCAAGGAATGGAATTAGGGATCACAAAAATGTATGGGTGACTTAATCCTAGAACTCTATCTCAGATTTGATCTTTATGGGGGAAAAGGAAGGACAACTTACTGACGTTATGGAATGAAATTCTAAGCAACTTTGTCTTTTCAAAAATATTTTATTAGTTTGCCAGCAGAGAAATACAGACACAGAGATGAGAGAGAGAGAGAAAGAGAGAGAGAGAGATTATGCGTGCACCAGAGCCTCTAACCACTACAAGAACTCCAGAGGCATGTGCCGCTTTGCACGTCTACCTTTTCATGGGTACTGTGGAATCAAACTCAGGTCGTCAGGCTTTGCAGGCAAGTGCTTTAACCTCTGAGCCATCTCTCTAATCTGCAACTTTGATTTTAAGTACTCTTATTCAGGCTTGGATTCTTAGCACAGCTACTTGGACATACACCTGAGTCAGAGGGCTGAGGGCAATGGGAACTGACTGGTGAGTGACCAAGCCCTGGAAAGTTTATCTTCAAGGAATTAATGTGAGAAGTGAGCATCTGCCTCACATGCCTCAAAACTCCCTTCTTTTCTCTTTTGTGATAATTGAGGTGTGATCTTACCTAGAAAATCTTGATGAGTTTCTTTACAAGGATGATAAGACGTGACTTACAAGATGCATTCTAATGCCTACAAGGCTCAAAGAGATAAGGACTGGAAGACTTACTACTTGCTGGTTTCTCACTTTGGTTACAACATGTTTGTCTCTCCAATCAAATCTCAGTGGCAAAGACACATTCGGGATAGACGTCTGTCCTCTGGCTGGGTATCTGGGACACCAGGATGTTTTACTGCTTAAATATGTGGCTGAGTAGAGACACAAAAGAAGGCGCAACCAAGAGTGTCTGTTAAAAGGGAGTATTTCTGGAACAACTTTTCAAGCAGAAACAATAGCTTTTTGAGACACCTGCCACTTGAGATTTCCCTCTGCACTTTTCTGTAACACAAAATGTATTCTGCTTGAACGCTACAAAAGAAACTTCCTACAATAAGAAAGGAACTGACAGAGAACATGGCTTGATTGATAGAATCAGGGCAGTAATAAAAATGCATACAATTGACACCTTTTCTTTCATCATAACCTGTGACACCGAGAGTGTTCTGAACAGAAGCAGCACTAAAATCTATTGACGAGACAATTGTCCCTTAAAGCTGCATGGACATGTGCGTGTTTAGTTCCTTCACAGTAATCAGCAAAGAGTCTGGGTGAATACATTTTCCCTATGGTTAATACATGGTGCATGCTTGAAAGTAAGTAGGTATTTAAAAATATTAACTATGTAGTTTACAATTAAAATTTGTAAAATGAATGAAAAGGAGGGAAAGACTTCATAATCAAAACCTTTCTCAAAAAAATTAAGCAAAGAAGTTAAAACCCAGAAACTGATCAAATAATAGTACTGAGACCATACCTTTGAATTCTTCAGGAAACAAATGAGAAAACTGATTTATTCCATAAAAGGCAGTGGAGTTTTCATGAGAAAAAGAATTCAAGTATCGATGTCTATTAAGACTTTCCTAAAAGAATAAAAAGAAATGATTGTATAGATGTGCAACTTCACTCCTCCACGGCAATCTGTGTATAATCAGAGCTATTTTTCCAGTTTCAAAAGTTAGAGCTTGATTGATTTCCTACAAATTACGGAAAAGATGTGTAAGGTGTTTGAATTAAATTTAAAAACATCATTTGACCTAGAAGTAGTGTCTAATTATAGACTTATTTCCTTAGTCATACAGTGTATGTCTAAGGCATCTATAATTTCTTTTCACCATGCAAATTGAGAGCATGGGTGACTTAGTGGAAAAAGAAGTATGGACAAACGTTGATACTAGTGGTGAACTGTCTTTTATAAACATCCATCCGTGCAATGAAATCATTATGAATACGAAATGAATCTGGAACATCTTTGTTTCCCTCAATGCTGAGGAGCAAGCATGAAAACAAACTAAGCAGGAGAATGACTAAGGTTTAGTCAGCTGTGTCCACAGCTCTGTTCTACTGGGATAAAGAAGCTTTGTGAAGAGATGCAGCCTTGGAATTCCCTGAATGAGGGCCTGGTTTACATACACAAAAGGAAAAACTGTAGCCCTGGTTTTTAATTGACTTACGGATATCTAAATTCTGTATTTTGTCATAGTTTATCTTACTTTGATTTTTCTGTTTCAATTTCCTAACTAACATTAATCCATCATGCATGTTAAATGAAATTTCAGGGGAATATAATTTATACCATTTTATAAGTTCCAAATTCCAATTCAAGTAGATATTGGTTTATATGCTCAAACATTTATGAGTGTACGTTGGAATCCAATAGACTAAGTGAGGGCACTCTTATCAACCCTACTTACAATCACTTCATCACCTAAAATGATGACTTGCTAGTGGCCCTTCCAAATCCTGAATAACTATTTGTGGTTTAACAATCACACAAGTGACATTTTCCTATGTCATGCCTTTAAATGTCATCAGCAAGGTAATTTTTAAGAAGATCATGGCTACAAGTTAGCATTATCTTATTCTAATTTAATATTAATTTATTTATTTGAGATAGTGAATGAGAGAAAGAGAGAGAAAGTGTGACAGACAGTATAGGCATGCCAGGGCCTTTGATCACAGCAAATAAACACCAAGCACATGTGCCACTTGGTACATTTAATTTTACGTGGGTACTGGGGAATCAATCCTGGGCTGTCAGGCTTTGCAAGTAAGTACCTTTAACTGCTGAGCCATCTCCCCAGACCCCCCATAATCATATTTTTATTGAGCATCACTAGAAGGATTTGTAATTAATGAGTTCAAGGCCTTTTTTGAGTTTTAGGTATTAAAAAAATACCATGGTATTTCATCTTCTTGGCAAAGCAAGACTTTGCATGTAATCTGGATATATTCAACTACATATGGTAATAAATATAAGCCATGACAACATAAGCCATTGTATTAACTGCCAAAGCGTTCAGATAACTCATTTATCAAAAAGACTGACTGAAGGCTGAAGAGATGGCCTAGAGGTTAAGGCACTTACCTGTGAAGCGTAAGGACTCATGTTCAATGCCCCAGTACCCACATAAGCCAGATGCACAAGGTGGTACATGCATCTGGAGTTTGTTTGCAGTGGCTAGAAGCCCTGGCAAGCCCATTCGGTACCCCCCCTTACCCTCCCTTTTTCTCTCTCTTAAGTAAATCAGTAAACATAAGACATTAAAAAAAAGACTGACTGGCTATTCTCTTGAGTTGGAGTTAAGGGAAGATGAAGGACATTAAGAATGCAGAAAGGGGCTGGAGAAATGGCTTAGTGCTTAAGACACTTGCCTACAAAGCCACAGGACATAGGTTCGATTCTCTAAGACCCACAGAAACCAGATGCACATGGTGGTGCATGTGTCTGGAGTTCATTTGCAGTGGCTGAAGGCCCTGGAGCACCCATTCTCTCTCTCTCTGCTCTTTCTCAAATTAATATTTTTTTTTTTAAAAAAAGAAAGCAGAAAGAACTCTTGGCAGCCATGGGAAGGTGCTGTGGACAGCCATCTGTAGGGAGCTTAGCATCTGCTGGCTGAACTGCCAGAAAGATCCAGCAAGAAGCTTCAGTTCCATGGCAGCACCCAGCTCAGGCCTGAGCAGTGAGGCTGGCTATGGGAAAGAGACACAGAACTCTCCTGATACCAGTTTTTGTTTAATGCCTGCTCCTTGATGGCCTTGCCAAACCTTCAAACATCACTTGGCCTGCACAGAGGAAAGGGATTGATCCCAAACCTTCCTTTCCTCCCTCTTTCACTCAGGGTCCACATTCCATTGAACTCTGACAGGCAGGCATTACTCCTGGTATCAGGGGAGAAAGAAAAAAATATGACATAATTTCTCAATAGCAGGCATGAAAGGACCATGATTACAGTGCTACTAGAATTAGAAAAATAATAAATATTTTGACAACCTTTGCCAGTGTTTTACAGCTTGTATGAAATGGACAGACTCCTTGAAAAACAGAATACTGAAGCTGAACATAGGAGAAATAGAAAACTTGAGCCGGCCTTTATCAACTCCTGGCATTAAAACTGTAATTGAAAATCGACCCACAAAGAAAACTTCAAGCCCAGATGGGTTCAGTGGTGAATTCTACGCAATTAAGAAAGAAATAACACCAATTTTATGGAATAGAGGAGAAAGGAATACTTTGCGATTTAAACAAAACCAATTTTCCCTTGATTCTAAATTAGAACAAAAGACATCACAAAGAAATAGGACTACTCGGGCTGGAGAGATGGCTTAGCGGTTAAGGCATCTGCCTGCTAAGCCGGTTCCAATCTCCAGGTCCCATGTTTAGCCAGATGCAAAGTGACGCAAGGGCGCAATGCCACACTTGCCCACAAGGGGGCGCACACATCTGGATTTTGTTCACAGCAGCTGAGAGACTGCTGGCGTTCCCATTCTCTATCTGTCTCCCTCTCCCTCTCTCTCTGTCTGTCTCTCTCTGTGTCTCTCTCTAAAAATAAAAAAAATAAAAAGAAATAGGACTACTCAAAGAACTCTCCTGAATATGGGGTGTAACATCCTTACAAATTATTAGCAAATCGAATCCAACGATATTTCTAAAGGACAATATAGCAAGGTCGAGTGAAATTTATATACAAGTTCTACACTGGTTTAACATTTGAAAATCGATCAACATAATATATTATTTTAACAGATAAAGAGAGTAAACAATGGTACAATATGTTTTTAACCTTAATAATCAGAAACTGATCTTTTTTCTTTCTTTCTTTTTTATTTTTTTCTTGGTTTTTCAAGGTAGGGTCTCCCATTAGCCCAGGCTGATCTGGAATTCCTTATGTAAGTCTCAGGCTGGCCTCGAACTCACAGTGATGTTCCTACTACCTCAGCCTCCTGAGTGCTGGGATTAAAGATGTATGCCACAATGGCTGGTCAGTAATTCATCTGATATCATCAATAAATGCATAAACATTAACTGACAATGTTTGGAAAATCCTCAGTAAATTTTAGGAGTAAACTAATACTTCTATAACTTATTTTCAGTGTGGAGGGGTCCATGAAAAGCCTACAGTGTTAGTGAATTGTGAAGGAGGAATTTGTGTTTTCTTCCCAGAACAGGTAATGGGAAAGAATGAACATTCTCATACTTTTATTTCACATCTCACTCTGTTCAATAAGGCTCGAGTTATAAACACAAATAAAGCTTTTGAAGGAAAGAAGCAAAACTGTCTGGATTTGAAAAAAAAAATGCATTAATAATGTGTGGCAAGCACTAGGAAATTTGCAGAATGCCACTTGAAATAGCAAGAAATTTTTAGTAAGGTTCTTCAGTGCCAGCATAAATTTTATAATGGTACAAAATAATAGAAAATGAGACTTTAAAATTAAAAAAAAACTAATAAATATGAAACACTCAATGAGTTTTCAAATATTTTTAAAGATTATTATTATTATTTATTTGAGAGAGCATCAAAGAGGGGAGAGAGAGAGAAAGGCAGATAGAGATAGAGAAAATGGGCATGCCAGGGCCTCTAACCCTGAAAACAAACTCCACACATGTGCCCCCTTGTGCATCTGGCTTATGTGGGTCCTGGGGAATTGAACCTGGGTCCTTTAGCTTTGCAGGCAAGTGCCTTAACTGCTAAGCCATCTCTCCAACCCAGCAAAATGAATGAACTTAACAAAAATGTGCTAATATTAGCCACTGAAATCTGTAAAGTTCTTATTACAAAGGGAAATTAAGAGACCCAAATCTGCAGGTATGTGGTCTGAAAGGCTCAGTATTGCTAAGAGAGCTCTTGTCCTCAAATTGATTGATAGCCATTGGTGCTGAAAGTCAACATCCTAACTTTTCAAAAAAAGAAAACTGGCTGCGTATGGTGGCACACACCTTTATTTCCAGCACTTAAAAGGCAAAGATTGGAGATCAGTGTGAGTTCGAGGCCAGCCTGGAACTACAGAGTATGTTCCAAGTCAACCTCGGCTAGTGACACCCAACCTCAAAATAAATAAATAAAAAGATAAAAGAAAAAGACCATTCGGCAAGAGCTTTTACAGGTCAATACAAAAGAAGAAAAACATGATCAGGTTAACTATACAAATTCCTTCTGTGTACCCCACTGCCATAAAGAATATTGAAAATCAAAGGAAGCCTGTGAAAATGAATGCAACTACAGTTAATCCAAATACTAAACAAGGGGCTGGAGAGACGGCTCAGCGGTTAATGTGCTTGCCTATAAAGCCTGACGACCTGGGTTCAATTCCCCAGTACCCACATAAAGTCAGGTGCACAAGGTGATGCCTGCATCTGGAGAAAGTTTGCAGTGACTGTTAGCCCTGACACACCCATTCTCCCTGTCTGCCTTTCTTCTCTCTATTGCTCTCTGCTTGCAAATAAATAAACAAACAAACAAACAAACAAACATTTTAAAAAAACATTGTTCAAGGGGCTTGTCCAATTAAGAATAATACATAATATCAACAAAAAAGAGTTAAAGTAACCAACCATACCTTACCAAAAATCAAAAATAATTCATTAATAAATATAAATGTTTTTAAAAAAACAGTGGAAAAGTGATGCATAGTCACATAAGAATAGCATCTTACCTTCATCTATGAAATTTGTGCATTGTTTATGAAAGAAAGACCCATGTTTTCAAGAGATAGTGTGAACCCAGAATACAACATGTGGACACATATTTACCAAGTGAAAATTGGTACACTCTTGCAGTACTTAAGATTGCAAAGTTTTTGACCAAGAACATCTGATTCCAGGAATTAAACTAAGTTGATATTACTGTCATTTTTTTTTTTTTTTTTTTGGGAGAGAGACAGACAGACAGACAGACAGAGAGAACCAGAGAGAGAGAGAGGAAGGGGCAGAGAGATAATAGGCACCAGGGTCATTTCAGCCTCTGTGAATGAACGCTAGACGCATGCTCCCCCTTGTGGGCAAGTGTGGCATTGAGAGCTTGCATCACTTTGTGTCTGGCTAAACGTGGGACTGCAGATTGAACAGGCGTTCTTAGGCTTGGCAGGCAGGCGCCTTAACGGCTAAGCCATCTCTCCAGCCCGTTACAGTCAATTATCATATGTGCAGCTGTGAACTCTCATGTACTGAGGATTGAACCCGGAGCAAAAGCTCTACTTCTTAGCTGCACCTGCACTTTAAGACTTGATTTTAGGTCATGAATGTGCCTTATGCTGCAACTCCACACATTCAGTTGCCACTTGCGGGTTCACACACTTCTGTGTGGTTGGGAACAAAGAAGCAGAAGTTTATTCACACTCTTTCACTGCAGTTAGGAAGACAGAGAAGGCATATTTTACTGGATCATTTTTGTCAACTTATGACAAAAACAAAATACTGATATTTACAGTTAGCAAATGTCCTATCAAGGCCAAAACATGAAGATGTAAATAAATTTATATACAATCTTGCTCTCAATGAGTTCACAAGTGACTCCTCTCTTCACTCCATTGCTTTACAAATGACGTTTCAGCATCCAAATTTTATGCCTTCTAGCACAGTACTTACAATAGCATCAAATTAATAATAAAAGAAAATATGTAGAGTTAACATATTTTAATGTTTTTATTTATTTGCAAGCACAGAGACCTAGAGAGAAAAGAGACAGAGAGATAATGGGTACACCAAGGCCCCCAGCCACTACAAATGAACTCCAGGTGCATGAACCACCTTGTGTAGCATGCTTTATGTGGGTACTAGGGAATTGAACTCTGGCTGTTTGACTTTGCAGTCAAGAGCCTTAACTGCTGAGCCATTTTTCCAGTCCTGAGTTGATATATTTTAAATATTCAAGTCCTCAATTTTCAATAACAATTCTAATAAGTTATTAGATTTCGGTCTGCCATGTGTTCGAGAGAAGACAATTATGTCCTTTCACTGAGAACCTCCTCTTGGTTTCTTCTCCTGATGCTGTTCTTTGACCTACATCATCAGCAGCAGCATTTACAGCATTTATGCAAACCTTGCTCTCTTCCCCTTATTCAACCAGAGACTGACAGAAAGAGTTCCACATGTCAATCTTGTGTGTCACACCTGTGCAATTACCGGACCCTTTCACAACTCTCCACTGCTGCTCACTGTGTCAGGAAGTCAAGATTTATTGTTGACTTCTTGCCAAGAGCCAGAAATCCTGCTTCACCCTCTCCCTTCCCATAAACCTAACTCCCTCCCTGTGACTCTGAAAAGACCCGAATAGTAAAAGTTCTTCCCTAGAAGTTCCTGAATGAACGAACATGATTCCCTGGAAAAAAATGAGCAAAACCAGGTTCCTGTGAAGCAGTGGTCACAGGGCTAAAGAACACGAGAAAATTGCCCTGTCACCAGAAAAACTTGTCCCTTGAATATTAGTAAATACTTTCCCTCTTGGGTCTCTTTAATCAACATTATACATCAAGATCTTGATTCTAGCAAACTCTATCCATAGAGCGACACTTAAAGTGAATTCTGACCTCGCGTCTTAGCCTTGCCTGCGTATGAACATGTAGTCACTGCATGCATGTGTCATGTATAGGTATACATGCCTATGTGTTTGTGCAGTGCATACATTTGCTTCAGGTGATCACATATGACAATGACAGTCTAATTTTGAGATAACCCTAAGCAGTCTCTTTGATGTTCTGATTTATTGCTTCTCACCTAGCTAGGATGTTACATCAATGCTCCAAAATTCTTACAAGCCCGTAATTAGAAAGCAAAGACAATGTTTGCCTAAAGCCAGAAGCAGAGAGGGTTGGATCCATGGGGAATGATAAAAGAGAAGTCCTCAGATAAGACACGTGACCTGGTCTCACAAAGGGATTACACTGAAGTTTTCAAATTCTTCAAACATCTACATTTTTTCTCACAGAATCGGAAAACTTCTCATTCCATCTCAGGCATTTTGACCCCTACTATCTCCAACTATGGACAGCCATAGCCTTAGAAGTAGCTTTGTTTAGGATCACTGAAAAAATCTAAGAGCAGTAACTCATGGAGTTGGGGAGGGTCTTGAATCTATGCCCTGGAAGTAAACAGTCATGGAAATCTTTCTCGCTGACTGTCAGCAGAAAATAAATTAAAATGTATTTTTTCAAATAAGCCCATTCTCCAATATCAAGCTCCCACCAAATGTGGGCTAGAGGAGGGCCTACACATATAAAATTCTCTCTAAAATAACTATGGCCATTCCATCTATCTGGTACTAACTTCTCTCTCCATTGGAGAATTTGCTTCCCTTTTTCAGATGGACAACGATGAACCTGAAGGGAGGATCAGCCTATCACACCTCACCAGGGCCGAAACCATAGAGTAACAGGGGAAATGGGCAAGAATGCAGCTTTCTTGGTGAACCTGACACCAGCACAAGGCTGAAGGAAACAAACACAGAGAAAACTCAATTCTTACTAAACTAGATATCCAGAGACCTCATCAATGAAGTAGAACTAAAATGATCCCAACGTGGCTCAGGAAAATTTGCAGAAGAGGGGCAGAAAGAGTGTTAGAGCCACCAGGTGGGTCATTATGCACAGAGACTTTGCCTGTCCCCCATAACTGTTGGCTACCCCCATAATGCATGACCCACGTTCCCCAATGAGGAGGGTCCCTTTGGAGGGGGGAGGTCATGGAGGGGGCTACTGGAGGCACCAACATGAATGTAAAATTAAAATAAATAAAATAAAAATAAATAAATAAATAAATGTATTTTTTGTGTGCATGTACTCCACTGCCTCTGAAGAAGTAAGCAGATCCTTGAACACCAAATCTTTGGGCTTTAGAATGTTCTTGGCCACTGAATGCACTAAATATGTAACTGCAGGGTTTAAAAGCTTTGCTACATTAAAATACTTTTAGCCCTGTATAAAGTGTTCATATCACCTCTCTGTACAGGTGCATAAACGGAGGCACAGGTGGATGTAGCTTTTCTTAAAGTCATACCACTAGCACTTGGAGCAAGGAGGTGGCCATTCATCTCTTAGGGACTTTTTGATACAGAATGAGTGAATTTGCTTTTATAACAAACTAAATCGTAATGATTTCAAATTTTTAAAATGTGATAAACAGCATCTGTTCTAGGAGACAGCGAGGCCAATTATAAATCGCTATTTCTTGCAGTTTCCTTAGCTTCAGGAAAACATACCTCCTCAGAGAAAGGATCTTACAGTACAGCTGGCAGGTTATTACTAAGACTTGGACACTCGAAAAGAAAATGATTTTGTTTGTTTGTTCCCCGCCCCCTTCCCCGCCCCATCAGCCCTCAGGTTAGAGGGACTTTAAGGTCCCGCAGTAAGAGCGCTGCCCAGGGCTGGACCACCTGGAACCCAGCTCGGCGCTCCCTGTCCCTTGAACTTCTGAGGCCACAAGAGCGAACCAGCGCCCCCTGCAGGGAGTTCCCGTGACTGCAGGCTTCCCGTCCACCTGGACCAGTGGGGTCGGTCTGGGGGGATGCTGCCCACCTGGGGATCTACCCACTGATGGTTTGGGGGGCACACCACGTCAATCCACAGGGGAAACCCCTTTTCTGACGAATCAGATCAGTGGCCAGCAGAACACCCAGGCGCGGGGAACTGGGCCCGGGAAGGAAGGAGGGAAGGAGGGAGAAGGAAGGAAGAGGACGGGCGCTCTCGGTACCCGGAAGGCGGCCGCCTGTCGCTGGCCGCTCGGTGGCCAGGTCCCGGGGTCCCCGCGGCCCAGGCAGCAACAGCACAGCAGCCACAGCCACGGCCACGGCCAGGGACAGGGCCAGGGCCACGCCATGCCGCCGCCGGAGGTCTTCCGCAGGCCGCAGCCCGCTTTCTCTTTCGCTTCCTTGGCTCCGCCCCCTTCCCCGGGTTGGGGTTTTAGGGGCGGGAGGAGTGGGGCACGCGTGCGTCCTGTCTTTGGGCTTTGAGTTGACCTTGTGTTTTTGAGTTTCAGGCACGGACCCCTGGAATCCATTAGGGCACACCCAAACAAACGACAGCAAAGGGAAAAATGCATCGGGCAGTCACCCGGATTTGCAAATGGTTGTCTTTAGCGTGTGAACGAATTCATGTTCCTGGATTCATGTTCCGGTCTGAGGGGAACTTTCGGCATGGTGCGGAGATGGGGTTTTACAAGTTTCTAGCCAGATGATCTGGTGCGCTCATACTCCACTACGTAGCCCTGTATTGTCCACCTTGTGTCTGACCTACCATCCTTGTGACCAGCAGGTGATCAGGTGAGACCGTTTTGGAGTGTAGCAACAGTCCACCAGCTTCCAGCCACCCTGAGGCTGAGAAGGTCATCAGATAGCACCCGGAGCCTTTAGCAGAAATCCCTGCTCTTTGCTGTAACCCAACTGACTGATTTTCCACCAGGGAATTTGAACACTGCCTTGATTTATGACTCTGTTCTGTTACTATAAAAGCTTTGTGAAACTGTTATCACATTGAAACATGGAATTTGAGGTAACCTAAATCTGTGTTCCCAGGCCATGGTCACCCATATTTGGCTCGGAATAAACCATTTCTTTAAAAAAGTAAATATATATATATATATATATATATATATATATATATATATATTGTTATATATATATATTACTTGCAAGCAGAGAGAAGAGAAACAAAGACACTAGGTGTGCCAGAGCCTCCAGCCACCACAAATAAACTCCAGATGCATGCACCACTTTGTGCATCTGGCTTTATGTGGGTACTGGGGAATCTAACTCCAGTCTTTAGGCTTTGTAGTCCAGAACCTTAACCGTTCTCCAGCCCAGCATCAACTATTTCTTATTCTGTTTGAGGTAAGAACTATATCTGTCCCTCTTCGTTAAGACCTGCCTTCTAATTAAACCCATCAGTTTTCCGCCTTGATTTCAAATTGAAAAAAAAAAATGTAGTTTGTTGAATTTAACAGAATATAGACATTACTCTGAGATTTCATCAAATGATTGTGACTGCATTTTACAATTGGGCAAAGGCACTTTTCTTCACCTGTAATATTATGGTCGTTTCTCCATTTGCAAAGACGGATATAGATGGCACCTGCTTTTTAAGTCTGTGGTGAGATGTAACTGGGGTGATTTTCAGCAAATACTTGATAAGGGCCCTGGCACATTCTGTATGAATTGTGTTAATTATGCTGTTATAAAGTAATTTTAAAAACATTTTATGTCTTTATTACAGTGCTTTCCTCTTTCATAACTTACTTCTCAATCTTTTCGCCATGCTTTCTTCCCCTTGCTTTTATTGATTTATGTTTCAAACTGCTTTGCTTCACATTAATCCAGTGCTAGAGAATGGACCACAGAAGGGACAAAAAGAAAACTGTTAGATCCCAAGCTGGTCCAGGGTCAGGTTAAGCATTTTTTTTTTTTTTTGGACCTGGTGCTCTTTGTTTTTAAGGCGATTGAGTGACTCCAAAGAGGTTTTGTGAGAACCTTCACTACTCTTTAAAAATAGATATACACATCAAGATAATTATCTAGTAGCCATGGACGAGGAAGTTCGCACAGCTATCCAGGAAATGCCTTTCTGAGTCCAGTATGGGTAGCGATTCTGCAGTTGTTGTTTTCTGTTCATCACCTCTCTGCCTTTCTTCTTTCTCTCACTTCTTCCTCTCGCACTCCCTCCTCCTCCTTTCTCCTCTTCCTCCTCCTCTGTGTAGAAGTAGGTCCTCTAAGAATTGCTTGTCCCTGGGTTCCCAGAAAAGTGAAGGTTCTGTTGCCCTAATAAACTTCCCCCCGCAAGCAGTAGCCATGGGCCATCACTGCTTTAGTTCACTCCACTCAAGGGAAAATGGAGACTGGGCTGGCTATGGAGTTTGGATGTGGAGATCCCCAAAGTGCTACATGTGAATGGCTTGGTCCCTGGAGTAACTGGAATTCATTGGAGTAATGGAAACCTGACTGGAATGTCTTTAGATTAGCAGGACCATGCCCATGAAGGGGATTGCAGGACCACAGCTCATCTGATTGATTTCTGCCTCTTGAGTCATGATGTGCTATCCACGTCAAAGGTCCAAAGGAATGGCATTGCCTGCCTGATCATACACCGAGGCCCTCAGAGTCATGAGCCAACATCAGCATTTTTCTCTTCATAAATTATTTGCCTTGGGTATTCTGTTATAATAATGGGAATCTGTCTGATACAGCTGGGTTATAAGTCTTGGAGAAGTTCTTTTTGCTTTTCTGAGCATTTCGTTGCTGGTATCTTTGGTTGGTAAGCTGTACCTGGGGGAGACATGTTGTCATCTCTGAACCACAGAACTAGCTCCAGAAGTTGCAGAGGCTAATATAAAATGAAAACAGAGAGGCCTCTTGCTCATAACGTTTTGAGAATTTTTTAAATTTTTATTTATTTGCAAGGAGAGAGAGAGGGAGGGAGGGGGAGAGAGAGAAAGAATGGGTGTGCCAAGCCTCCAGCCACTGCAAACAAACTCCAGACACATGTGCCACTTTGTGCATCCAGCTTTATGCTGTACTGGGGAATTGAACCTGGGTAGTTAGGCTTTGCGGGCAAGTGCCTTAACCTCTAAACCATCTCTTCAGGCCTGTGTTTTGAGAATTTTATGACGTCAACTGCAGAGCATTGTCTCAGATAACCGGTCCTTCTCAGCACCCATTTCAGCACTCTTCACCCTCCATGAAGCTGGTTCTTTTGGGCCCATCAAAATCTGTTTGGAATGAAGGAGGCTAGATATCTTCACAATTGATGGAATAGCCTTCTTATATTACCAACATCTGATTTATAACTAGATTTTATTAGGTACAGTGAACAACTGTAGTCTCTGATGCAAAATTGGTAATAAAAGTAGGTACATCTGTTCAAGGCATTGAGAAGCAAGACAAGGGAGTCTTTCTGTATGCATCCATGATAAGATATATTGCTCTTGGAAAGTAGGGTGATAAGAATTTAATTTAGATAATAAGTCCAGAGATTCCTGTTCACATTAACCTTGGCATTTCTTTTGCACCTAGCCCATTCTTGTAATTCACCAATGTTCCATAGCTTATTTAAAAATATTATGCTGAGTTTGGCTTTCAGATTATAGTTCCTTTTAGTTGACACTGTATGAGTTAGAATATTTAAATGTAGGAAGTCCCCAGCATAATGACTATGGCAACAAAAAGAAATAAGAAATTTGTTCAAACTCAGCTTATTGGAGTTTATCTCTATAAATATTTATTGAAGAACTACTAAGTCTCAGCTTTCTTCAGGTTTGGCCAAAGCCCCAAGAATTCAGACACCCAAGCCTCTTCTGAGAGCCTTGTGTGTTGACACCTGTCTTCCTCCAGAATGAGTGGTTAAGAGATGGAGAGGGGGTGACCAAGATGGTCACGGAGAGGGAGTGAAGAAGTTCGGAAGTCAGGAAGCCCTTGGGCGAGTAAAGGTGACCCCTGAAAGTCAAAAGGCAGGACGTCTGCACTTGTTAGAATTCTTCTTACCTAGAGCTGTTTTTTCCACAAACAACCTGGGCCCCTTCTTGAAAGGGAAGTCTTTCTTAGGATTTAAACATTGTGGTTGGTCAAATTCTGCCCCTGGAACTTGGTGTCAGGACTAATCTGTTCCTGAGTTTACCTGAGATGGAAGGTCGGGTCCCCCATCATAAGGTTATAACATTTGGAAATAATATTTGTATACATTAGCAAGGAGAGGGCTTGCTTTCTGAGCTGCCTGACCACTTGAGAACTTCCAGCTGCTGGTGATTTTTCATTCTGCTGGGCCCAGGCCCAGCTGGGCCAACCAAGGAGATATGCCCCCCCCCCACTGCTCCCCCACAGCCCTACTCTCCACATGGCCTCTTTACCCTCTCCAGCTCCCCATATGTCAGAAGCTTCTTGAACTTTCTTTTCTCTCTTTTCTTTCCACAGTTTTCCCAGGCCCTCTACATGGGATCTCTAGCCAAGTGGGTTCCTTTCCTTGGCTCTGACATTCCCTCAATAAATATAATACTTAAATAAATATCCTTCTCAGTCTTTTTTATTAATTTCTTGGATTAAAAGTCGACATGAAAAGCTGGGCGTGGTGGCTCATGCCTTTAATCCCAGCTCTCGGGAGGCAGAGGTTGGAGGATTGCCTTGAGTTCGAGGCCACCCTGAGAGTCCATAGTGAATTCCAGGTCAGCCTGGGATAGAGTGAGACCCTACCTCGAAAAAACAAAACAAAACAAAACAAAAGATAGACATGGACCTAGGGTTTAGGGTTCACGGACTTTCCTGACCTCAGCAGCTTGTTATAGTCACAGCGGCTACGCTGTTACTTTACCCTGAACACAGTGTCCCTTCTGCTGTCTGCCGTAGAGACGAAGCCTAGAATAATATAGATGGGTGAAGAGCACAGGAGAGTGAATATCAGAAAGTGGGCACCCCGCAGTGCCACCTTGAAGCTCAGCTGGCACTAACCATACTTGATATTAGCCATGCAGAGGCTAACAGTGTGTGTGTGTGTGTGTGTGTGTGTGTGTGTGTGTGTGTGTGTGTGTAAATGCTTTAGGACCTTCGTCATTTCCATAAATGCTCCTCAACATTTATGGTAGTCAAATCATCAGTGAATTTTTTTATCCTCTTGTGAAACTTGAGTTTTCTTCAGTTTCTGATCATTCTAGTTATTCATAAATGTCTCTGCTATGAAGTTTCTTAGTTTTTATTTTCATATAATATGCACCTATATGTTTATGATTGACGAATCATTGGGCCTCACAACCACTTAACCAATTGTAACATTATCCAATCTGATAGTAAATCATTCCACTTAATATATGGAAAAGAAACTTACTCAAGGTTATACAAGTGGGTCTGATATTTAAATCTGTGGATTCTCAAACCAATTGGAGCCATGCCACCACTTAGCTCTTCATCATTACTTTCCATGCCTTGTGAGGGCTGGCACCTTCTCAAGGTATACATTAATGCCTTATGCTTAATGAACTGAGCACAGGAATGACATTATGAACATAAAATCAAGGCAGGATACTCAAATAGTCTGAAACTGAGAACACTACGAGGTCGATCTGGGGGCACTATTTGATTAGTTTATCGGAGAGAGATTTTTAGTGCTTTTATGAACTGAGGAATTTTGTCTCCATGCACAATCTCAGATAATGAGTAGGCTGGAAAGAGGGAGACATGCCCGTTATCTGATTATTGCCACATCCTTCAAGCTAGGAATTATCTGCCTCAATGTGCACAGGAGGGAGCTGACTCGAGATCCTCGGAGTTTAGCTAACCCTCCATTGCCTGAGGCCACTCTTCAGCTCTACACCACCTGCCTTGTTTTTATTTTATCTATATTGTTATTACTAACCACAGCCCTGTGGAGTGCAGTGAGCTTTGCTTGTTCGCATCTAATGGAGACAAGCATGACACGCAGGAAGGCGTATATAAATAATTATATTCTCTGAGCATTGAATTGTTTTCTTCCTGCCTAATTTGCCACCCTGTGATACAGGAAGGACATCATTCCCCCAGGCAATTGATTGCCTAGTGTGTGGGCCCAAATACTGCCTTACCATCTCTTTGTTGATTTAGTGACTGGCCTGGAACTCAGTCTATAGCCCAGGCTTGTCTCAAAGTTGGACTCCGTCAGCCTCAGCTTCCAGTGCACTGAGATTACAGACAAACACCACTACACACAGTCAATTATCCTTTAATCTCGGATTTTTATTGGTATTTTTGTTGTTAATTGTTTTCCACAGTTATTAGAACTGTCATTAATGTCTTATGTCGGTAGTATTCAATAGGGATGGCATAAATCCTGAAAATAGAATAAGGTCACATGAGTCTCTAGGTAAGAGACATTCAAGCTGCTTCTTCTTCTTCTTCTCCTTCTTCTCCTTCTTCTCCTCCTTCTCCTCCTCCTCCTCCTCCTTCTTCTTTTTTTTTTCCTGGCAAAAGAGAAGAAATGCTAATTCATGGGCCAGCACAAGTGAGCTGAAAGGCATTAGTCAAGCCTCAAGCTCTGCCGGGCCCAGTTTCTCAGCTGCAGTGAAAGGAGGTAAGGAGGTGTGTCAGACCCCCAGGAAGGGAGGACGGGCTCCCCCAGGACCCAAGGGGAACTCTGAGAGAACTACATTGATGAAAAGCCATCATGTACACCTTGTTCTCCAACCAGCTAGTGGGACAAAGCACCCTGAGACGCACCTGAAACTATGAGTGGTTTCTATGGAAACCTCAGTCCATTTCTGTTCTGCTGCATTTGAATACATGAGAACAGAAGAAAGCTTTCATTTCCCCTGCTGCCTGAAGGGCTCATCTGAGCTTCGTTCCCATTGGGCAGTGTTGTGCCTTTCCTCATATGCAGAGGCTGTTCCAAAGACTTGGGCAGAACCCCAAATCCGGAGGATATTAGTAAATGCAGTTCTTTTGACACGACTATGATATATGGTAGGAATCTAAACTCTCTTTCTTTCTCTCTCCCTCTCCATCTCTCTTTCACTCTGGTAATAATTTTAAATAGCAGGCAATTTGCATGTTATTGTCCAAGAACACAATTCTAATATCCTTTTTCTGTGTTTGTCATTAATACCAACACCCCTTTCTACTTTAATAGGTGGCACCAGTTCCCTCATAACTGTGGTGGAGCCTGCAAAAATCTCCTGCCTTTGACTTCTGTTGACTGTGCAAGTGTCATGGTAGCCCAAGGATGTAAGATGTAAGCAAAAGACAACCTCAGAGAGAAAGGATAGATGTAGAAATTAAGATGATTTGTGTAGACTGTAAACCCTACCTTACCCCTAGCAATGATAGACAACCCTGGAGCTCTGAGGAAGTGGGGAGCCGCCAAGAGCCAAACTACCAGGCAGGTAGGGGCAGGATGATGGGACTTCTTTAGTCTGAGGGACTGGCTGACTGAAGATTTTCAATTCTGGGGCACCCATGCTCTGTCGTTCGCTCTCTCTTTCTCTCACTCTCTTAAAATATGTATATATATATATATATATATATATATATATATATATTCATTTGTGTGTGTTTGTGTGTTTGTTTGTGTGTGTGTGTGTGTGTGTGTGTGCGTGTGTGTGTGTGCGTATTTTGCAGCATGTGTGCCAGGGCCTCTTGTGGCTGCAAAAGAAAACCAGATGCTTGTGCTACTTTTGTGTCCATATTAGGTATGTGGCTGGGGAACTGAACCTGGCCCAATAGGCTTTGCAAGCAAATATGTTTAACCACTGAGCAATTACACTCCTGTAATTATTGTTTTTCTTTCTTTGTTTCTTTCTTTCTTTGTTTCTTTCTTTCTTTGTTTTTTTTTTTTTTTTTTTTTTTTTTTTTTACTACTAACACTAACACTCCACTCCTTGTTATATGGAGCAAGAATGAGTACTGTTAATACCAGGGAAATAAGATGACCTTCTAATAACACATATATATGTACCCTAATTCCTGTATAATCTGTTTCCTGTATATTCTCACTGACTCAGGAAATACAAAGAATATTCACTTATTATTACATTTGTATACTCACAAGTATTTAGAAATACACAATTCAAAGTCATTCAGATGACAGTATAGGCAGTATGATCTCAGCCACGGAATTTGGTGAGAGAAAATGTGATGTGACATTGACCTGCTTCCTCTTTTGGTCTGTGTGTTTGGTTCAGAAGCTTTGATACGCGTGCGCGCGCGCGCGCGCGCACACACACACACACACACACACACACGTCAAAAAATAGCCCCTTAATTACAAAATTGAAACTATTGGACCTGAGAATGTGACTCACAGGTATAGCAGTTGCCACGACTCGCTCAAGGTACTGGATTCATCCCCAACCCAGATCCCTCTCAGCACACACATAGCTCTCATCAGTGATGAAATCTGAACTGAGAAAACTCCTATTAATGGCATGAAACATTTTACCTCTAACAGTTCTTATCATAATTAATAATGAATAGTATTTACAGAACACTGAATGACTTAGCAATATGATAAACAAACCATAAATTAACATTCCCGAGGCAACAATTTTCGTAACAGGCATTTTATTATTACATGTTCCACATATTATCTCCTTACACTTTTAATCACTTTATGACTCCTTCCTTATAGCTATCTACTAGAATAAAAGAATGTTGGATAATAAGGTCTTGTAAATTGAAGAGTTTTAGAGTTAGAAGACAGCATTGAAATAACTTGTGTTGTACAGTCTGACCGCATAGAATTGAGACTGGCCTTGTCTCTTATTCATCATGACACAATGGTTCATTCCACAGTTGTTTTGATTCTTCATTTGAAAATCATAGCTTAGAGAAAATAATAAAATGATGTGAAATATGCATTCATAATATCTCTCAGTGTTCATGAATTCTAATGTTAGTATTTGTATCCATATTATTGTAGTTATGTAAAAATTGCACCACTATGATTTGGAAAAATATTGGCATTTCATCGATATGTTTTGAACTAATTTGGTTATTGTCCATTTAGTAACCAAGTGGAGGATTTCAGGGTTTTTTTGTTTTGTTTTGTTTTCCCCATAGCTTGTGATTACATATGTGCTACCCTAAGTCAGACCACATGAGGGCAGCATGGTACCTCTGAAGACAATATACACAGCGGAAGGAACAATTACATTGACGCTCCATAAAAATCATGCATAGAAAATTAAAACTAGAAGATTCCATAACGGCCCTCTTACCCAAATCTTCGCTTTCCACTTGAAGGCATCGAGGTACAAGGAGGCCGATTTAGCAAGTCACACCATTGATGTCTTGGCAGTAATGAAGAGCCTGCTTTCACAGGAAGAGCAGCAATAATAACTACATCATCAAAGAGCCGAGGTATCTTGAGACTTTTTATTAAGCACACTAATATGGCATGTGAAAACATTTTTTGAGGAAATTGAAGGTTTCTGATAATGAATTAGCCATAGGAATGTTCACTTATGGAGAAAAAAAGAAAGATAAAAGATAGAATCACATTTCTGGAAAGACCTTAGGGTATACTTGACAGCAGAAAACTGAACCGTGTGACTTTCCAAGGACTTCATTAATATTTTGCTCACTGCCATGACTTTGTGAGTTGGCTCAAAACTCTAGCACTGTCTTCAAGAAGCAGTAGTGGGCAGGGGAAGGATGTATAATGTTTCACCTGGGAGTTTCCCATTTTCTTTGTCTATTCCCCCATTTTGCTTATTACCCCACACAGCTCTATTCTGTAGCACACGGATACCTACATACACAGCCAGACTCATGCTCACCTGCTCACCAGCAGCAAAATCATAGTAGGAAAACTTGGAGATGGAACCCTTAGTCTTTCTCATATAAGCTCCTTTGCAAACTTCTCAAACACTGCTTGGAAGATGTAGGGAAATCGGGCTGGAGAGATGGGTTAGCGGTTAAACGCTTGCCTATGAAGCCTAAGGACCCCGGTTCGAGGCTTGATTCTCCAGGACCCATGTAAGCCAGATGCACAAGGGGGTACATGCATCTGGAGTTTGTTTGCAGTGCTTAGAGGCCCTGGTGCACCAATTCTCTCTCTCTCTCTCTCTCTCTCTCTTTCTCTCTCTCTACCTGCCTATTTCTATATCTCTCTCTCTCAAATAAATAAATAATAAAATATTTAAAAGAAGAAGATGTAGGGAAATCAAATCCTTTTGCTACCCAAGCTCACTTCCCCACCCATTTCCTTCTACTTCCTTCACATCTTTCCAGTCTCGGCAGTTCTTGCCTTCCCCATGGCCCTCATTTCTATTCTTCAATATCAATCTATCAGCCTTGCAAGACTGACCCCCTGATAGTTCACATGCCAACTTAGCTGGGCCATAGGGTGCATAGTGATTCTGTAAGGTTTGTTCTGGGGTGAGACACTGACAGGGAAACAATGAATGGAGATAATTCCGCTCTGTCATGTGGGTGGACCTGGCCCAGTGTCTTGATATTTTGAACAAAGAAAAAGGCTGACTCCTTGAGTGAGAGACTTATTCTTGGCTGACAGCCCTTGACCTTTGATGCTGGCTTTTTATTTTATTATTATCATTTTTTTTTATTCTTGCTGTCATCAGACTCAAATGGGCACATTAGGTTTCTAGAGTCTCCAACCTGGTTTTCAAAATCAGCCTGGAGCTAATCTCAGCTCTCCTTGTCTTCCAGTCTGCTGACTCTTCCTACAGACCTTGGGATTTGTCAGCCTCCCTAACCATGTGAGCCAATGCCATTTAATAAGTTTCTCTCTGTGTGTACATCTCATTGGTTCTGTTTCTACAAAGAGCTTTAATACGGATGCTCATACTCTGTTGAATATATTTTCAGATGAAACTAGAGAGCTGGCTCTAAAACAATTCACCAGCTGGTACTGTATATAATTCAGGAAATCATGTATTGAGTATGGATCCAAGGCCTTCTGGTGGACACTGGTTTTGAGTTTTCACAGGACACTTCACAGATATGTGTTGAAGCATACAGATTTTATCTGTTCTCTCATGAAAGGGTTCTTGTCCTCATGAGAATTTTTCTCCTTCCAGTATTTTTCTTTCCTACATGTAAGAATATTAAGGTTATTAGCTTACTGCAAAGAAAGTGTTGATCATTTTGTTGCTAGGATACTGCTCAGTACAGACACAATGCTATGCATAGTATAATTTTAGGCCGAAGGACAAAACAGATTCCAAGTGTGATTAACCTAAGATAAAGAGGCTTACTCTAAGTGCTAGTTGTTAGTCGTTATGTTAAATCATGAGGTTTCTGTTTAATTCAGTCCATTAGAATGCTCAATGGTTCCTTGACCATGTAGCCTTCCACATTTTATAGATTATACAAATGAGGTCCACGTGAGAGTGGTTTATTTGCATAGTTGTTGAATGGGAGGCTGACTAGCAGATATAACGTCTTGACTTTCTTCGGAGGAAAACTGCTTGCCTTTGATGGCCTGCATGCACTAGCCCGATCGCGATCGATCACCACCACCATCTGTGTCAAACTTCCTCCGTGGCCTGGTCCCGCCACTCTCCCAGTGAGTGTGCTTGGACCACCTTCTCCCTGTTTCCTGGGCACTGGTGTCCAGCCTTTTCCTTCCCCTGCAGCTTTATATTACTGGCTCGCTCACTCAGGAGGCCAACTCTCTTCTACAGTTACACATTGCTGCCTCGTTCATTTTTCTCCCTCTCCATCTCGTTTTCGCTCTTTTGATTCTTTTCCTCTTGCTCCAGGTCTTCCCTCCCCAACCTTCCTACTTCGAGTAACACACACACCAGGAGTCGTGATGCCTCCCATTTTGCTGTTTATTCTCATCATAACACTGTGCAGCAAAACACTTTGGGGGCTGGAGGGATGGCTCAGCAGTGAAGGTGCTTGTCTGTGATGTCTAAAGATCCAGGTTCAATTTTCCAGAACCCACATAAGCCAGATGCACGTTGAGGCACATGCGCCTGGAGTTCCTTTGTAGTGGCGGGAGGCCCTGGCACACCCATTCACTCTCTTTCACTCACTCTCTCAAATAAATAAATCAACACTTCATTTTTATCTTTTTTTTTGTTTGTTTGTTTGCTCTTTCATGTTTATATCCCCAGTAGACAGCATTAGGAATCTAAAATTACAGAAGACTGCCTGTACCATTGGCGCATGTCTGATCCATGATAGAGGATCAGCAAATGTCCTCTGAAGTGAATTTCTCAATAAAAACAGGAGAATATAATCATGAAAATAAATGTAATATTCCAATATAAAAATATATTTAATGACTAAGGGATAAAATCAAATTTTTGGTTGTTTATTTTAGAATGTCTTCTAAATTGTAAAAGCTGATTTAAATTTGTTAAATTCATATGGAATTTATAGATTTTCAAGTTGGAAGGATTGCATGTGTCTAATATTGGGGTCAGATTTAAGAAAAGATAACAGGCCTGGAGAAAGAGCTCAACGGTTTGGTGCACTGCTTGTGCAACCATGAGGGCCTGAGGGGACCTGAGACTGCCCAATTTTTGAATCTCCAGAACCCACACTAAACATCTGGGCATGGCCACGCATGCCTGTAATGCCAGTCTTATAAGGGAGAAGAGACCCAGGAAATATCCAGAACTTGGGGAAAATAAAAGCAAGTTCTGAGACTCAAGTTCAAACAAGAAATGGAGGAAGAACATGGCTGCAGTGGGACCTCCAACTTGCCTTTCCAGCCAGCACAGGAGTGCACATGCATAGACCACAGACCCTACACACACACACACACACACACACACACACACACACACACAGGCACGGGGCGGGGGAAGGTATGTAACATACATGCATAGACCACAGACCCTACACACACACACACACACACACACACACACACACACACACCAGGCACGGGGGCGGGGGAAGGTATGTAACATACATGCATAGACCACAGACCCTACACACACACACACACACACACACACACACACACACACACACACACACACACACACACACACACACACACACACAGGCACGGGGGCGGGAGAAGGTATGTAGCTTAAATTAAAAACCATTATTTTTTATATATTGTCTGGAATATTTGATATTAATGGAGTAGAAATCCATAAATCCATGAAACCCTTTAAGCTCATGCTCTGGCTTCCTCTGAAGGAAGCACCAGGAGATCAAGATCGGGGCATGTATTCATGTGCTATGGGAGAAGAAGCCATCAATCGTAATGACAGAGGGCACGATCAAAATATGTGCTGCCTTCTTCTACTATGCTAATGACCTCGCTGCTTTGCAACAAGCCAAACAGCTTATATTTGCTTTTCACTTAAAATAAGAATAAGCTATAAAATCTAATCATATTTTCTTTTAAGTAAAATAGCCTAGATTCATAGCACGTTTCCATGGGTAAATAATTTTCCTACTTTTAGAACTGTTAGCAGTCTCCACACAAATTAGATCATTTCTCTGGAGAAAACATAGACCCACGGTCGTCCGGTTGGAACGATGAGCCAGGGGTCAAACCTACGATAAGTGCTTTGAGCCTGAGTGGATCTGCCCCTGGGTGAAGGAGAACCAAGATAAAAATGAGGGGCTGGAGAGATGGCTTAGCGGTTAAGGCGCCTGCTTACTAAGCAGAAGAAGCCGGTTCCAATCTCCAGGTCCCACGTTTGGCCAGATGCAAAGTGAGGCAAGGGCGCAATGCTGCACTTGCCCACAAGGGGGCGCACATATCTGGATTTCGTTCACAGCAGCTGAGAGACTGCTGGCGTGCCCATCTCTATCTGTCTCCCTCTCCCTCTCTCTCTGTCTGTCTCTCTCTGTCTCTCTCTCCAAAAATAAATAAAGTAAAAAAAAATTTTTTTTAAATGAGTATATAGACAGATCCAGGGACAAACTCAAAAGAAAATGTTGTTTGGCAGATTGTTGCAAATGTTAAGCCACATGACATCCCCCCCCCCGGAAGTGCTCACAAGGGAGAACTGACACCTGTCTTGATTCTTGCAGTCGTGATGTTCTGCGTCTACTGTTTGTTCAATGGCATCAGATATGGTGCTTCATTGCCCGATTTTGTTTTTCCTTTGTTTTACTGGGATAGGTTATGAGGCCATAAGCTTTACTTCTCCCTCCTACCTTCCATAAACTTAGGGTGAGCGTTTGGTCTCTGCATTGACTTTGGATATTTTGTCCCTGAAGTAGTTACAGACCTATTGTTGGAACAAAACATCTGACCAGAAGCATGGTATGGTACAAAAGGTTTGATTGCAGCTTACAGTCTTGAGGGGCAGTTTAATCCAGGCACAGCAAAGCAGAGGCTGGGCCTCACAGTTTGCCACAGCAGCTAGGCAGCATCAGTTAAAGTGAGCTGGTTCTGGCAAGGCACAGATGGGTTATAATACCCCAGTGCCCACCCCACACACCTGCCACCAGATGGGGATTGAGTATAAGGCCTAATCATGAGAGCCTGAGGCTATGGGGGGCATTTCACATTCAAACCACAAGAGTCCCCTATTGAAGTAGCCAAATGATGTCTCCTTTGGCTGATGAAAAAGTGAGCAGAAATGACCATGTGCATGTTCCAAACAGAAGTCTAAAAGGCATGCCAAGTGATGGCCAGTCATCTTGGAACATCTGTCCTTCTCATGGGTGGAGCTGGTCTCATGGAGCTTTCTTCTGCCCGAATACTGGGATGAAGACCTGAAGCAACCCAGCTTAGTTCAAGAAGACCAAGGGTAAAGGCCAAGACATGGACCACTTGACATATCCTTCACCAACATGTGAATTACAAAAATAAATAAATAAATAAAAATAAAAAATAAAAGCAAGACTTCTCTATATCCAATGGCAATGTAGCATGATTACAGCAGATACCTGACTAACCCACTGGTAAAGCAGCATTAGCAGCACAGAAAAAATATATTGAAAGTAGCTAAACTGGTTAATAGAAAAATGCTTATAGGAATTGCAGACAATATCCAATGTAATTGACAAAAACTATGCTTAAACTAATGATATGACTCAGTCTTAAAGCATTTGCCTAGCATGTTCGTGGCCCTGTGTTCGATTTCCAACACTGAAAAACAAGACATCATTATTTACTTATTTTACATACCTCGCTAGACCTCTGTAGGATGACTGCAATAAGTGACCTGGGACTTGTTTCAGAACAACCAACCAAGGCTGGGCGGAGCCACTGTGGCCTTTGAGGTGCCATTTCACTTCTTCATGCTCAAAAGCATGTCCAGGGAAGAGTGGATCAGTGAGCTTGTATCAGGACACGGGTGCCTGAACCATTGTCAATACGGAATTGGATTCGATCTGGGAGCTTGAGAAGAGTTCTATGCTTCCATGTGTCCCATGCACAACTATATATGAAACTGTTGATTTGTGTAAAGTGGGGCACATGCCATTGTTCCTCTGAATGGCCACGTAGTAATCTTCTATGTCATTGCTCTCAAATCTTCTTTATTAGACTGTGTCTGTTCCAAACAAGGACAAAATCGCGGTAGTGTTCTCGTCTCTAAGATCATTTCTGCCACAGGTAAAGCTTTGCACATTCATTGTTCAATGCTTATAAAATACAAGTGGCTTTATTCATGTGTATTCATGGAAGGAAAGCTCTAGTGGTATATATGTCACACACACACACACACACACCAGGATTTGAATCAAAGATCAAATTATTTTACTGTTCTGAATTATCAGAATAACAAGTCTATGAGACATTTTCATGTGATTGACTTCATATCTAATCATAGAAGTTTACACATTATTAACAATTTTATTGTTTCATATAGTTTAATGATCACAAAAATTCCTAATGCTATTTAGGAATAGTAAATATCAGTTAAATTTCATGAACATGTTTCCCATAACAGTTTGTGACATAAATCCTTTTTAAGTCTTATACTTTGAAGTATTGGCTCCGAGATTTTACAAAGTTAAAATCATACATTCAGTATCAATTTTAATAAGTTGGAGGATAATGGCAGTAGATTTTTAAAGATTTATATGATATATTAAATACAATTCCTTTTTTGAAAACCTCCTTCAACTCAACAGTGACATTTCCTACATGCTTAAGATAATTCTATTTTTCAACGATCAAATTACAGACTCCACATTTATAAAATCTAAGTGGTATTGATGTTTTTGTTTCCCTAAAGGAACAAGTGATATAAATTATGGAGGGATGTTTATTTTCTGTAGTGACTGGGGTTACTTCTAAATGCCATTTTTATTTTCTCTGTACATTAAAAGTCCGTAACCTATATCTACACAGACACCTCACAAAAAAATTGCAATATAACTGCCAGATTTATAGAGATTGAAACCATTTTTTTTATCGCTTCTCCATCTTTAATGTGGGCAGCCCCATCATTCTTGACAGCGGGGTTTGTTTATGCTTATATCAAACTGAAGCATCAAGCAATGGTAAACAAAGTGTCTTCCCAAAATGACCACATAAATAAATAGCCATGGGTCCTCTCTTCCATCAAACAGTCTGACCTTCCCAAATTATCTCAGCAATCAAGTGACACGTTAGTTAGGCCTCTTAGTCCAATGGCTATTGAAAGTTTCTGAGGGAAGCTAACAGCTGTAGAAAGAGCGCACGAAGAAGATGATGCGATGAACACGTAGCGTAACCAGGTTCTTACTGGCACTTCCAAGCCTACACACTGTCCCCATGTGTTCCAGATTCTGAGTAGAGGGCCTGTGTGTCTACGTGGCACCCATGAGGTTGGGGCGTGAGGTGAATTTGCCTCAAAGGCATTTAGGGATTTGAAAATCTGGCCTAAGTGGGAATATAGGGTCTCTAGCCCTGCCAGGGAAGGGCTGGGCCTGCAGGGAGAGATGTCTCACTCTGTGGTTATGGGAATGTGAAATACTCCCCGCCCAGCTCACGCCTGCTGCTTCCCTCCGGTGATGTGACACTCTACTGTCTGCTCTACCATGCTTCCCTCCTTAATGAAACTGCCCCTGGAAAATGGAAGCTGCTTCCAGCCAGTTGTCCTGTCCCAGCTGGAAGAAGATGACTGCAGACTCCAACTGCAGGTTCAGTCTCCGATGCTTACCACATACCCCAGAGAACGAGGCAGGATGTGTGTAGTAGGCTAGGCTAGCATCTGCTAGCCAGGATCGCCATGGAGCCTATCTTGATGGAGCCTGAACCTGTGTTTCAGATGCTTCAATATCTCATGAGCTCACACATCAAGCACTGTCTGCAGAGGAGCAGAAAGGAGTTGAAGGAGGAAGAGGAGACCATAGTCTTCCTCATGCCTCTGTGGGACCATGTGCAGAAAGCTCGCTCTGTCACTCAAGTGTACTTGGATGGATTTTATGGCTCCACTATGAATATATACACGACTGTATATGGGCCAATATATATTCCATTCTATTGTTTCTCTGGGGTTTCTATCTCTTTCTTTATAGTGTGATGATATTTAAAAAAATGAAAGAACTTTTTTCCTCCACCCTAAAGTTGGTACCCTGTAAGCATGACTGGGAAATAGCAATAGCATCCCTGGTCCATGCACTCTAAGGAGCACCATGAATCACTGCAGCCAGACGTCTTTGGGGATTGGCCCCGTGGAAATAATAGCCTTGTGCCTGGGGACTGTCTGGGTAGCTGTGGGAGGAGAGGAGGTAGGAGTCATCAGCCATCAGGGAGCCTGGCCTGCCTGGTAAAGGCTGAGTCACTTCTATGGCCCTCCCAACCCCCCCAGGGAAATGGCCCTGCAGCCCCAGGCCTCAAGCTAGCTGACAACAACCAAAGTGAACTCAGCAGCAGAGAAGATCAAAGATCGAGGGCAGCGTCTGAAAAACTGCTGAAAGAGAAGATTTGCATTCTCACCCACGTTTAGATTCCTTTTTAGCTCTGCAATTGCCTTTCTGCCGTGGGCTTCCTATGCAAAGCAAAGGCAGGAGGAAAGGAAGAAAACACTGGAAGGTGTCCCTCCCCCACACGTGTGCAGCAGCAGTAATGGCTCTCTCTGGCAGCCACCTAGAAACCTCTGAAAGCCTTGCTCCCCAGTAGAGGACTCCTTCTGGCACTCAGTTCACACTAACCAACAAGGGCAGACGTTGCTTGGGCTTTGAGAGTTCAGATGGAGCCACACCAAGGGCTCAATACAGAGAACCACCACAGATGTCTATGGAGGATTTCTGCAGGACCTCCCATCTGTGCTGGTGACGAGTGACAGGACCAACGCAGCCAGTCTGTGACAGCAATGTCTATGGTACACAGTGCAACCCCATTGGACAAGAACGTCTGTCCCTGCCTCTAAGCTCTGCTGGACATGCTCGGCCAGAATGTGAAGTTTGCAAAGGGGCAAATGGGGCAGGCAGTAATGGGAAATCTATCCCTTAGTTAATTTCACAAGGATAGCAAGCAAGGAGGGGAGAACAGTGTGAATTACATATGAGCCTGCAGTTTTAACCAGCAGTGGCTTGATTTTTAATAACAGCAAATATTCATACATTATGAAATCTGCTCATGATAGCATTCAGCTCATGATGGGGAAGGAGTATTTTAAGGGGATGTGGCTGAACACAGTAGCTACAAAAAATGACAAGGCCATTTCATTTTTATAGCCTTGGTAAGCCTCTTTTACTGTGACCAAGCAATTCTGAAGTTAGATCAAAGCAGTACGAACTATTTTGTAAGAAAAAGCAGAAAGAAAACCAGCGTTTGTTAATGGGTTTCTATAGTAGGGTTAGTTTGCCTGGAGGTGACAGGTACCGCTTCACATAACTCATAAAGGCGATGCTGAAACTGAAGGAAGGTAAATAAGTTGCAGAAGGATGTTGCAGTCAAAACGTGATGGGTACGGGAAAAGCTGGGGTAAATATGATGCCTGAACATCTTTTGTCCTCTTTGCACTCCACTGCCCCCAGCTGGGTGGGATGGTTTGTGCTGAACCTCTGCTTTGTTTATGACACTAACCTAACCTAACCTAAATACCATCCTTCAGCCCTGGTGCTCTTCCGTGGACCTGTCAAGTGTCCGTTTCTTATTGTAGCAGTTAGGGATGAAAGCACGGTGCGCTCCTGGCTTCCCCGTGGCTTTCCTTTGTTTGGGTGGCGTGCCTGAGTGCCATGGAGACACAGCCTGCCGACAGATGTCAGCACGTCATCACAGCACACTGCCTATTCTTACTTTGCCCCAAAATGAAGAGTTCTGTTAGCGTTTCATGGCGCAGGGCCTCCTGGAATTTGACTCAATCTTTCTGTCCTGACTCATTTTCACTCTGAATAACCCGTTTCCTTTTTGCCTGCTTTTGGTTCAGCTTCCTCAGGTCCTCTTTCTATTTCTGTCTTAAAGAATAGGTGATGATGGGAGAAGGAAGAGACCGAATCTAGAATCCAAGAATGTAGCCTATAATGTTTTTGTTTCACCTTGAAGATTTGGGAAGATCAGCTCCAACAGCAAGCACTGATAATTGGATCATTTTTGAGAATTCATCCTCCACTTTGTTCTCAATATTTGATCATCTCTTACTAGTGTTGGCTAATTAGTTTAACCATTAGAGCTAGGAGTGACTGACCTTACGTACCTCTTATAATCCTGTATCTTAATATGTCTTCTGTGGCGTTAGCCAGAGGTATGTCCTCTCTACTTGATGCTACACCTTTTTAAATTTTAATTTTAATTTTTTTGGTTTTCGAGGTAGGGTCTCACTCTAGCCCAGGCTGACCTGAAATTCACTCTGTGTTCTCCGGGTGGCCTCGAACTCATGGCTATCCTCCTACCTCTGACTCCTGAGTGCCGGGATCAAAGGCGTGCGCCACCATGCCCAGCTCAACTTGATGCTACACCTATTCAGAAGTTTCCTATCTGAAGACTACATATGCTTTTAATGTTAAGGTTCATACTTATTCCAAAATGCTTTTCTTTTCTTTCCTATCACCTATCTGCCATGATTGAAATGACTTGCAAGCTGAATGTAGTGCCTCTTCCCTATTATCAGAGCGGTCAGGAGCCTGAGGTAGGAGACATTTCCTCAGTGTGAGGCCAGCCTAGGTTAGATGGTTCATCCATGAGACTCTGTCTCAAAAAAATAAATGACTTGGGATTTATTCCCAACAAGAGCTATAGGCAAAGCATTAGTCTCTTACACATATACAGAAAGATATATTTAATTTCAAGACAAAAAAGTGAGTAAAAGCAAAGAGGAGCTCTATATGGACTGTATCAATAATATATATAATTGAGATTTTTAATTCAAGCACTGACTGTAAATAGAATCTCTAATTCCCTTTACAAGGTTTTTTTGTTTGTTTTTTGTTTTTGTTTTTTGAGGTAGGGTCTCATTCTAGCCCAGGCTGTCCTGGAATTCACTGTGTAGTCTCAGGGTGGCCTCGAACTCAGGGCAATCCTCCTACCTCTGCACTTGCAAGTTTTAAGACACAACTTTTTAAATGATTTTTAAAATTTTATTTATTTATTTATTTGAGAGAGAGAAAGAGAGACAGATAGAGAGAGAATGGGTGCAACAGGGCCTCCAGCCACTGCAAATGAACTCCAGACACATGCGCCACCTTGTGCATTTGGCTTATGTGGGTCCTGGGGAATTGAACCTGGGTCCTTTGGCTTTGCCAGCAAATGCTTTAACCACTAAGCAATTTCTCCAATCTAAGACACAACTTTTGAAGATTTATTTCTAGCATTCCTCAGAAGTCTCACATTTTGACCCTTGCATTTAAAATTGGGTTCAAGACTAGCTAACTGAAGGCTAGATTGATGAGTGGGTTTTTTGAGGCAATGCTGAGCTCAATGTTCTCCATCTCTGTTAAGGACTTGAGGCGAGGTTCTTATACTAAGCACAGGTTCCTTTTGTTACTTTCCACTCTATCTTCATAAAAACCACAATATCCAAATAATCACACAGAGATGGGGATATCTGAAATGAAATCATTCATTAGAGACCATCCACATGGAGGCAGCTTCAAAAAGCTGACAGATGGAAGGTAACTTAGGGCTGTAGGGGAAACTATATATGGTGAAAACCATTATAAAAGTGTGTTTTGCTTTGATGTACATCCAAAAGGAAATAAAAAAAAAAAAGTTGCAAAGACCTTACCCAGATGACCTTGACTGAACCTGTTTCCAAGGTTCAGGGCCCCTTGTTGTGCATTTACTGACCTACAGTAGCTTGCATAAGGTGGACATTCAGAGTGAACACAAGTGGCCATGGAACTTTAGAAGAATGCTGATCATAGGTTGGCCATGGCAGCACTGGCTGAAGAAAAGTTGGATGGACACACCCATTCTCAATTCACATCCTAAGCAGAGTGAGCGGGCGATGTAACATGCTCGCTTTGAGAGGCAATGGGGCAGATGCATTCCCCTGGATTCACTTTTAAAAATAGTATCTACCGAGTTCTTGTAGCATTCCCCTGAGTCTTCCCTCCAAAGCAATATATCCATCCTAGTGAGTGGTTATTGGAAAATCTCCATGGGTCAAACTGTTTGAACTGTATTTAGTTGAATGAGAACACCCGAAAGTCCATCTCCCGTGTTCCTTCATTGACACTAACTCAGTTTGACAGTGTGTACCCCAGAGAACTATATATCATAATATGAACACGAGTTGGCCAGACTTTTAAATGGTCTTCCAGTCCTGAACATAGAAAACAGTTTCTAACTTTTATTTTGTCTGCAGACTGCTGTTCAAGGTAAGTTCACCTGGCTGCCTTTGCCTTGTATGGAGTTCACTTCTTATTACATAGCCTATTTCTTTTCTAATTTGTTACATTGAAACAATATATCAGGAGTCCAAAAAATCATCTTGTCTTCTTTTTCCTTCAGTATTCATTCATTTGTAAATTTATAACAAAAGACATATACACTACAGGTATCAAAACCTGCCACTTAATACTTAAATATCAATTATACAAATTTATAAAAACTGGGCGCAGGGTTAGCGATGGAATAAGATGTATATCTAAGACTTGATTTATAGCAATCGAAGTGGAGAATACAACTTTCCCATGATTTGTCTTCATGTTTTGAAACTGCTACAAAATTCAATCCATCACGATTAGTTATTATTTGTATGTTGAATTGTTGAAGGAAACACCACTTGGGCACACGTTTGTTCTGTTGCTAATCACATCAGTGTCTTCCCTTTTCATCGGAATGAATCTCCATCCTGACGGAATCGTCTTTGATCTCTCCATGCTCTCATACCTCACACTTACCTGCACAGTTTTTGAGTGATTTGCTAAACCGGTGGGGGTTTTGTTTTAATATGAGCTTTTAGTCTAAGTGATCATTCCTTTCTGTTTGTTTTTGAAGTATGGTCTCCCTCTAGCCCAGGCTGACATGAAATTCACTACGTAGTCACAGGGTGGCCTTGAACTCATCCTCCTACCTCTGCCTCCCGAGTGCTGGGATTAAAAGTGTGCGCCACCATGCCTGACCTGTGATTATTTCTTTTAAAAAAACATTTACTTTTATTTATTTGAGAGAGAGAGAGAAAGAGAAAGAGACGGAGAGAGAAAGAGTATGGATGGGTGTTTTAGGGACTCCCAGTGCTACAAAGGAGTTCTAGAAGCATGCACCACTTTGTGCAGCTGGCTTTATGCAAGCAAATCAAACCCAGGCCATCAGGCTTTGCAAGTGTCTTTAACCACTGAGTAATCTCCTCAGGCCTCAAGCAATTATTTCTGAAAAGAAGCTTATAAATTCATTAAAAAAAAAAAAACCACAAAAACCTCTTTGTGTCTTAATGTGCGTGACAGTGTACAAGGGAACATGGTCCCATTCTTGAGGGGATATACCTCTTGCATGGAATGCAGGAAGCACTGTGCTGTGGCGAGGTAAGAAAGAGCACATGCAGGTTTCCCCGGGCAGGCGGGGAAGATTGCCGAAGGACTCTTTCAACTCTGAGAACACGTGGCATGTTGCAAGATAGTTAAGAATCTGATATACACAAATGAGGCCGAGGCAGGAGGTGGGCAAGAATGCTGCCAACATTCCAATGGCCTGCCTCTTCTCTTGGAATCAATTTCCAACTTGCTCCTGTAGCAGGTCCACATTGCTGATTTTCCAGATTGGCTGAATGTCAGTGCCTAACACCTGAATTCCAGAATAGAATGCCCAGATTTTATCCCCAGAGACTCTGGTTCATTTCATCCAAACTTGACCCTCCTACAGCCCCAGAGCTGAGCCTTAGTGATTAGAGTTTTCAATCACATTCTCCTGTGTTCATTCGGTTTCTGCCCCCTGCTTACTCTGCTCTCCCTACCCCAGACACTTTGTTCTCTCGAAGGTGAAGAAGTTACAGGTATATCCATTCCCAGGCTATTGTTCCTCATGTAGAAATAACAATTCATGTTGACTGAGTACTCTCAGGGACTCGGGTACTGAGTGGCACTTGGCCTGTGAAACATAGTAATCCACTTCAGGCTCCCTGCACATCTATGTGTGGTCCTCATTTTATATTTGGGGAAGCTTTGGAACAAAACCATGATGCATTATACACCATTTTTGCAGAGCTGCGATTTGAACTGATGTAGTCAGCCCTCAGTGCCCTGAAACTCAATATTTCCAACCACTTTTTATTTTTCCCTTCCCATTTACTCAATGTCATCTCCTCAGAGAAGCTTAAGGTTGGCTGCCCACAAATAGCTTTTAGCTCTAGTCTTCTATTCTGAAAATTAATCTTCATTTGTTAAAACTATTTGATTGGCAACTTCCCTCTGTATAAACAATATACCATGATCATAATCCTTTCCCCCACTCTCCATTCCTTTGATATCCCTCCCTCCACTGAATTTCTTTTTCTTACCAACTAGTCTCTGTTCTATTTTGATGACATCATACATTTATGTCAATATGATGATTTTTTTTCTACAGGTCTAATTATATCTTCTTATTAACCCTGTATCTCTAGCACCATAGAAATACATGGAAGGTGTTCAACAGATATGAGTTAAAGAAGAACAAACTATGAATTTCTGAGGTGAGATTTCTCTGAGTGAAGGGAAGGCAGGCTGATTATGGAGTGTTTGAATTCATATGTTTGATCAACTTTTCACTATTGCCTCTATAATCAAAGCAGACATCATGGGCTGTTGAGAAATGTCTGCTCTGCCATTGCTCTCTTGGCAGAACAGTGGCACTGTCCATATTTCCTGCTCCAGGACAGCTTGTCTATGTGCGAGGCTACCACAGAGGCCCTGCCCCCTTGCCAAGGCCCAATGAGGTCTTCAAATGTGACATCCCTGTCACAGTAGATAGGCAGGATCCCTGACAAAGCTCTCCTTGATCTTCAAAATGCAGGCAAGACATTATGACCCAGAAAGGGAATCCCCACTGCTATGAGGTTCTATCTGGAAACAATGATCTATGATGGCTTCGGTTAAGACTCTGGAATTTGCAGTCAAGATTCTCACATCAGCTTTAAAGTCGGATACTTGCCACGTGCTACACCTGTGGTTTGTGTTTTTAACAAGGCAGTTTCTACTTTGTTCCCTTCATTTTTCAAGTGGGTAATCATACTGCATGCCACAGAATACTTGAGGAAAATATGACATCTTACTATGTATCTCAAGTTTCATTATTATAAAAGTAAAAGCAATACGGCATCCGCTTACAGCTATTGTGAGAATTCCCTTAACTGAAATATATCTAAAGCATTTTCGCTGAGGCGGGCACCGAGTGTTAATAAGTATTAGAGGTGAAGTAAAAAAGCAGGAAGGTAGAGCCAAAACAGAATCATGGGAGCGGAATGTTCCTGAACTTGCTAACCTGTACCTTAATTTTGAAAATCTTTTTCAAAATTCTTTCCTAACTGATGCCATTAGAACCGGAATTTTCTTTCTCATGACGGAAGATATCTTTGGGGACCTTTATGAACTGTGAGCACGATGGGCCTCACGTTGCCCATATCAGAGATCATGGGCTATCCGGGTTTCTTTCTTGCATAGCAAGCCAGATTAGCGCCAGATTAGCAAGGTTGGAGGACTTCTTATTCACACCGACCACGCAGCTTCCACCAGGGAGCACATGATGACATGACTTCAGTCCTGAACATTTCTATGTTCTCAAGTTTAACAACCAGTGAAGCCAACAGTAAATACCAGACTTGAGTCTGCAGGCAGGCACCACACGGTGTCCTAACATCCTGCAGGGCTTTAAAATCCCCAGTGGTGGGCTGAAGCTTTGTGCTGTGTGTTTTGGTTTCCTCCTAAATCTAGCTCCCATAATTAAAATCCTCAAGTCCAGAACGTGAAGTGCTTAATGACCTAACAACCACTGAATCTCATTCGAGCAAAAAACTATTTGATCGATGGGTCCAGCTGTGACCATTGTACAGCATGAATTTTTTTTTTGATGGTTTTAAAATGTTGGCTGTACAGCTGTCATCTGGAACGTTAGACTGCACTGGCATTAAAATGCCAACGTTATTTTACAGCCCGTCTGTAAGCATGAGAGAAATGACATTCTTTAGGGAGACCTTAGCATACAATTTTCTGCATTTTTGAGAGATGCTGTAATCAGTGCTAATGTTTTTGTTTCTCTTAAAATCCCTGTATTAGTATAACTGAGCAGTTTTGGACGAAGTTATGCCGGGATAGACGTTTGGCTAAGTATTTGTTGAAGTTCCTTTTTGATCCTGACGACATCATGTTGCTTAGGAGGCGGAGATCATGGAATGGGCTTCCTGTTTGGTTCATTCCTACAATTTACAGTGTGTTAGGAGGCCTGGAAAGAGGGTTTTAAGCTCGGACTCTTTCTCACCCAGGCTGTCAGACTGAATAGGCAGGACAAAAAGCCCACAGGCAGGAAATCCTGCTGCTTTCTGAGCAGGCCTCTCCATAGATGCTTAAGAAGCAGGCTCAAGGTTTGTTTCCGGTTACCCTGAGGGAATGCTATTGGAATCAGTCCCGCCTTCTACGGAAACAACCCACTAGTTCCTACACAAGTACAGGCAGGTGGAATAGGAGGTTGTGATTTCTATAGCAACAGAAGTGAGAAAGATCTGGCTATGCAGATAGCCAAGTCACAACTGCCAACACTCTCCTGTGCCGGGACTGTTAATGATGTCCCTGTCCTCTTCAACATCCGTGAAACAAATGCAATCTGAGTGTTGGTAGGGGATTTGATGTCTATTCTCAGCAAAGAGATCGTGTATTCATCAGCAAAGTTACCATTCTCATTGCCAAATCAAAGGTGAGAACCTTGGTAAGATGCTGGAAATGTCCGCTTTTCACATCATAGAAAGGTCAAGAAGTTTCTTTTATGCCATTTCTCTGTGGAGACTGTAAACATTAACGCTGTGGCCTGTGATGTAGATATGTAGTGCCTTTTCCTTTGAGAAAACAAATAAACAACAAAAGATATTTCCACCTAAGCCCAAGGAGAGGCTGAAGCCATGTAGCATTTTCTTTGCATGGGGACGGTGTGTGTGTTTGACCATCTAGAAGCTTAGCAAGTGCTTGCTGGGGATTTTAGAAGTATTGAGGAAGAGAATCAGCTGGCGTGGACAAGGCTGATACTTTTTACAGTGAGCATAGAGACATTTTTAGGAGAGGATTTATTCCCCGTGAAGTAGAAGAGTCTAGAACCGTCAGAGGTTTTGGTCCACATAAATTATCTTGACCTTTGTTTTCTTCTAGCTTTACAGAGTTTTCCATGTGTTTCCTCCTCATCAGTTTGTACCCTCTCTTACACTTAGCATTAGCTACGATGTGCTCCATTCTTATAGTTCATAGAAAAAATTAAACACAAAACAAAACTTCTTTTGGCCTAAACACTAAAGGTGGAGACTTACTTGGGTACTTCATTGGTCATTCTTTGGGCAGCAGGATGCTGGGGTGCCACTCAGGCTTTGAGAACAGAGGCAAAGAAAAGGGAAGAAATTATGGTAGGGAGGTTCAGCAGCTTTGGGTCATACTGATTATTTTGAGAAGAAGGAGTGATAGGCACTTTCAAAAATTTTTTTTTCAATGTTATTCCAGGATTTGTGACCAAAGATCACAAAACAGCAAGAGCATCGCACAATTTAGAAATCTTCACCACCTTTTTATGTTTGCTTGGTTTTTGTTATTTGAGGGTCTCTCTCCAGCTCAGTCTGAATTGGAATTCACTATGTAGTCTCAGGCTGGACTAGAACTCACAGAGAGATCCTCCTATCCCTGCCTTCTGCGCACTGGGATCAAAGGTGTGTGCCACCACACCTGGTGTGCACAAACACATGCACAGAGAGAGAGACACACAGAGACAGAGAGAGGGACAGAGATAATGGGTGCCCCAGGGTAAAGGAACTCCAGACACGTGTGCCACTTTGTGCATCTGGCTTTACGTGAATTCTGGGGAATCAAACCCTGGTTCTTGGGCTTTATGGGTAAGCACCTTAACCACTGAACTATCTCTCCAGCCCCATTGACCTTTTTGTTTAAAAAATACTTTTTATTTATTCATTTGCAAGCAGAGATTGAGAGAAGAGAGACAGACAGAGAATGGGTGCACCAGGGCCTCCAGCCAATGAAAATATACCGTAGATGGATGCACCACATTGCACATCTTTACATGGGTACTAGGGAATTGAACCCAGATCATTATGCTTTGCAGGCAAACACCTTAACCACTATGCAATCTCTCTCTCCCTCCCTCCTGTCATTGAACATTTTTTAAAAAATAAACATACATACTAAGTTTAACCTTTACAATGCTGTGATTTTTCTGGCTAAACTACAAAAATAGAATGAAATGTATGTAATTATTGGTTTGTTTGGTTGATTTTGAGGTTTCATTATGTATCCCAGAATGCTCCATTTTCTCCTGCTTCAGCATTCTAAGTGCTGGGATTACAGGGGTGTGCCACAAAGAAGGCCAGAAGCGTTAGAATTTTTTTAAAAACAAGTGAGCACTCATCTATTTCTTTCCAGAAGTGGGTCACACTTAATATATTCCCAGGCATTGTCAATAGTTGATAAGAATATATATACATGATTAATATTTATCACTTAAATGACTGGGGGTTATTTTTGATTTTTACCTCAATGCACTTAAGACATCACTTGGTTCCATATTTATTTTTACTATTTGCAACATATTTTATCTTCTCCTGTGTGCTGTTTTAAAATCATTTTTTTCCCCATTTCAACTAGCTGGCACTAGGGGAAAAAGAAAGGAAAATGAAGATATAAAGAGGTTGAAGTGGGCATGGTGGCTCATGTCTATAAACCCCCAGCATAAGGAATTCTGGTGCTGGAGGATTGCCAAGAGTTTGAGGCCTGGACTATAGGTTGAGACTGCTGAGAGAAAGATCTAGACACACAGAGAGTGAGAGAGAGGAAAGACGTTATGACACTAAATGTAGACTAAGAAATCCAAACTTATTTAATGGAGGTCTAAAAGAAAACAAAATAAACATTGAAAAGAAGCAAAATTGGGATGACTGTTTAGCATGCTGATAAATACACAATTCCATAAACTGTAGAAAGAACATTTTGGATGGGAAATAGGTGTGATGCTTTATAGAGAAGCTGTAGGCAAAGATAAAAAAAAATCAAACAAAATAGCAATGAATCACATATTTTAAGAAACTAATAATACAAAGTTGATGACAACGTCCATACTAGCAAAAAACTTATACTGAGAGAAAATGACCATCAAGCTAAAGCATTGTAATAGCAAAGGTAAAATAAAAAGTATTGAACACAAAGGTGAATCACAATAGTTCTGAATCACTAATGTAAGGTATGTATTAAGGAAGACAATAGATAAAGACAGAGAGTTAAGAGAAAAAGCTAGACAGAAAGAGGGAGAGCTATGTTGTAATGAGAAAGACACATTTGAGACTTTGAATCTGATAGGAAAGTAACACAGGAATATAAAAATTATCAGTGGACATGAGGTGAAGCCTCATTTAAAAATGTTTTGAGTTCTGGGCCTAAGGAACCATGAACTCTTAAGAAGAATACAGACTGTTTCCAGTGTGCTTGGTACCATTGGAACTGGATTGTCAGACCCAGCTGCCAAAGGCATTGCATTCTGAGACACTGAGAAATCAAGCTGGAAAGGGTCTGAAGGCCTACTCACTGCTGGCTGGCTGCCCTTGTGCTGGAGAGTGCTAGGCAGGATGGGGGGGAGGCACGGGGTAGAAAAGTAATCAGCAATTTAAATCAGCAATGGATCTTGCAACCTACATAACAGGCATCCAGGTACATTGTCCCTACTGGTACAAGAATGGCAGGTTGGTTATGGGGCCAACTAACTGTTCCCTAATTGGATTTGAAGCCCAGTTCTGGAGGCGGAGATCCATGTCTGGTGAGGACAGCCAAGTCAAAAGTCAGTGGCCTTAAAGGCCACAGGTGATAGGGAAGAAGCTATTGCTGTTCTTTGTCTAAATGGATACATTGTACCCATCAAATTGCCCTCTAAATTGGCATACATATATCTCCTTATATTAGGGCTCTTTTCACCTTTGCTTATAGAAGTTTCTTTTTGCAGTTGGTGGGTGTGGTGGTTTGATTCAGGTGTCCCCCATAAGCTTAAGTGGTCTGAATGGTAGTCTCCCCAGCTGATGGCAATTGGAAATTAAGTCGTCCTGGAGGTGCTGTACTGTTGGGGGCGGGCTTCTCCTTGATGGTGTTTGGCATACTCTCCTGTTGCTGTTGTCCACCTTATGTTGGCCAGAGGTTGATGTCCACCCTCTGCTCATGCCATTGTTTTTTCGACCATCATGGAGCTTCCCCCTCAAGTCTGTAAGCCAAAACAAACTTCCTTTTTCCTACAAGCTGCTCTTGGTTGGGTGATTTCTGCCAGTAATGCGAACCTGACTGCAACAGTGGTGAATCCCAGGGGTGACCAAGATGACAGGAAGACCAGATAATAGTCTGATGCTTAGCTCTGGAGGGGACATCTTCATCACAATGCCAGGGTGCATGAGACACTGTGGAGGAGGTGCAGAAAGAAAATCAGCGCTGCTCTGATGACTGGCCAGAGAAGCTTCTCTGTGGAGGTGGCAGTAGTTACTGAGAGGATTCGAGAACTCATCAGAGTGTTGAAATGAGGAGGAGGTAGAGAGCTCAGTACTAAATGAGACATCTCTGCACATCCTCTAAGGCTCATGTAATATTATGGAAGAGAATACGGAAAGAATGCAGGAGCCAGAGAGTGGGGAAGAATATCTGGGGCACTTCTGGATATGTACTGGTCAGGGCATGCATGCTTGATCCTAGAGTGGAGGTCATTACCCCCACAAGGCCTGCCCAGTATTGAGCAATCAACATTTTAACATAGAAGAAGGAGAAGCAAAAGGGGTGACTTTTTAATATTTTATTTTTATTTATTTATTTGAGAGAGAGAAAGAGAATGGGTGTGCCAGGGCTTCTAGCCACAGCAAACCAATTCCAGATGCATGTGCCACCTTGTGCATCTGGCTTACGTGGCTATAGGGTAATCAAACCGAGATCCTTTGGCTTTGCAGGCAAATATCTTAACCGCTAAGCCATCTCTCCAGCCCCAGGAATGATTTTTGTTTGTTTGTTTGTTTGTTTGTTTGTTTTTTGGTTTTTCAAGGTATGGTCTCACTCTAGCTCAGGCTGACTTGGAATTCACTATGTCGTTTCAGGGTGGCCTTGAACTCGCGGTGATCCTCCTACCTCTGCATCTTGAGTGCTAGGATTAAAGGCATGTACCACCACATCCAGCAGGAATGACTTTTAAAAACTATCATTGCTTCTCTAGTGAGCAGGCAGGTTGAGAACGAACAAGCAAACAGCTCTGAGGCTAAAGGAACATTCTACTTGAGAGATGAAGGATGCCTGGACACTTGGAAAGGATGATAACAAAAAGACAGTTGTAGGAGATAACATTTTGGATGAAAGCAGGAGAAAACAGAGACAAAATAGAGGTAAAGAGGAGTCTCCATGTAGACAAAGGCATAGATGGTTGTGGTGAGCTAGGATATGAGACCCAGAAATACTGCTTCAGGAGGAGGTGAGAGACACACTTTGCAAACACTGTAAGGTATGTGAAGTATACCTGATGTCATTTCAGTTCACAGCTGATGTATCTATACAAGGAGGGAATCATAATGAGAGGCAGCATGGAAGGAAGGTGAGCAGAGAGGGACAATAAACGTACTGTTTGACCAGAGAGGAAAGAACAACTTCATTTCACGTTGTCGTTGGTATCAAGCCTTATGGGAAAGAAAACATTTATATTCTGAAGACTGAAAAGGGTTTCAGTGGGTGTAGAAAAAGAAGCTGAGAATTTTTCATGCTCTGTAGACTGAGAATACAAAGGTGCAATGAAATTCTTGCCATTGGAAGCTATTCAAACATGTTCAGTAAACACCTACTCTGCTAACCTATATAAAATATCCTACCACTCTCAAAAAAAAAAAAAAAGTAAATTGAGTCATGATGAATTAGCCCTCATCCAAGTCGGCTTGTGTTCTTGGATGATTTATGAGCGCCGCAGGAAAACTGATGGCAACTGCCTCACTGCTGCTTTACGTTGAAAATTTACTTGTACAAAACACAGGGGCACAGATACACAGGGAAATTGGCCCCCCCTTTTTGTTTTTCAAGAAATCCAGGGTTCCAAACTTGCTCCTTTGCTTTGATTACACATTTAATTCATATCCAGTGGTAAATGATTCCTCCGTTGTATTGGAATACAGCGCAATGGTGAGCCTTGCGTGGTCAGAATGTCACGTGGGTCTTTTCAAGTATCATCACAACACTTTGAGATGAGTAAAGTTATGTTAAACAATTTACAGACAGGTCAACTGAGCTTCACTGAGGTTCCCAGGACAAGTAAGAACATTGATCTGTTTAACTGCTAAGCTGGGAGGCACACAATGATTCTACTGGGGTGCAATTCTTTGCTTATTATATTCAACTGACAAAGCCACCCTGACCCACTGGATGTTGTCTTAGGCTATTAATTCTTACTGACTTAATTAGCATTTTAAGATTACTTGTCCTTCTTCCAAATATTCATTTGTTTTCTGGTTTTGTCAAATAATATCAACAAAAGGTTCAAGTAAATAAATACAATGACACAACCAGAAAGGTTTTTTTCTAAAGGCTAATTTTTAAAAATCTTTTTGTAATGTGCCTTTTATTTTAGCATAGGTAGTTTTGTCTGTCATATTGACCCTGGCTATGCAGTCGTGTGAAAGCTAGTTACATGTTGTTTTAAGGGAAGCCTCTGCAGAATGTTGTTTCATTACTTTCAGATTAGTTGATCAACCACCACAATATAACACTGAATTTTGTTCCTGTGAAAATGCTCAGGCTAATAGGTTTCATACGTTGTTCAATTTATCTGCTTATTAGAAGAAGTCATTAAGTAGAAGAAAACAGCTTTTAGAAATAATGAGTTTTTCATTTACTGGTACAGCATTTTTCTTTAAAGAAGTCACCATTAATCACATAGTTAAGTCACTAATTAAAAATGCTTTATTTTGATGTGTCTTTTTTTCCTGAACTATATTAAATAATAGTTGGTCATGTGGATAAATGCAGAGATCAAAGAAATTTGGGCTCATGTGTCATTAAAGAATTAATAATGAGTCTGTTTTCCCCGTATTTTGGCTTATGTGTGTGTTTGTGTATTCATGCACACACATAGGAGAGAAGGAGGGAGATTCCACTCACACACATGGGGAGAGTAATATATTTTTCATTAACAGTAAAGGGGGTTACTTTAGAGACAATACAGAAACAACTCTTTAAATATATGGAATATTTTAAAGTACAAATACTGACCTAACTTTTGCTACAAGATTATTTTTATTATTGTTATGTATTTTTATTATTTGATTTGTGGAAAGTTTATTTGTCAAGAATTTTACTATGTTTTCTGAACTGATAGGATCCAGTTTTTGCTCTTGTTTTGTTCTTTATGTTAGTAAATAAAGCTCAGCACATAATCCAACCTACCGAGGACTTGTCCTGTAATGCAGATTAATAAAACTCTTGGGGTCTCAACTTTCTACAATTGTAAAACAACAAAGTTGGAGTTCACAAACTAAGGTTCATGTTGTCTTCTATTGTTAATGTCCTATGAAGTTAAGCTACCAGTTTTTGGTTAAAATTAAAGAAACATTTCCACAGTCATAGAAAATATTTCCTTTCTTCATTTATTTGAGTAGTTAAAAAGTTTTCAATTGTTAGCTGGGCGTGGTGGCGCATGCCTTTAATCCCAGCGCTTGGGAGGCAGAGGTAGGAGGAGCGCCATGAGTTCAAGGCCACCCTGAGACTACATAGTTAATTCCAGGTCAGCCTGGATCAGAGTGAGACCCTACCTCGAAAAATCAAAAAAAAGAAAAAAAGTTTTCAATTATTATTTGATTTGATGTTTTTCAACCACTTGATTAAAATATTATATTAAGTGAAGAAATAATAAGTAAGGATAGATAAATGGCTTTTTTTCTCCTTGCTCCCTCAAAAAGAAGAAAATCATAGTAGACAACCCCGTGTTTTGCATAAGCTGAATCTAAATACAAGGACAGTGCTCTTCTCCCAGTGATACACTATGTGTTAGGGTTAATGAATCTGACATCACTGATGCGACACACACACACACACACACACACACACACACACACTTTGAGCTGTAATCTTATAGTTATCTTAATTCTTTTTTTTTTCGAGGCAGGGTCTTTAATTCTTATTTTTAATGCCAAAATTGAGAGTGGTACAGAAATATAAACCTGGCAGTATAAATAGACCCCTCTCTAGTTTACTTGAAATTTACTGGAAAATGTTACCTATTTTTAGTTCAGTAGCTAGGTTGCTGTTGGCGGGCATATGAAACCATGGCAACACGTGACCAAGAATAGACCATATCAAAACCATTATTATTTGACAATTATTTTTCTTTGCATCTTCTTCCCACAAAGTTGCAAAGATACTGTAACACTCATGTATTTTGGAGATAAAAATTATTGTTATTTGCTTGTTTTGTGCATTATTAAATATTGGTACATAAAATTTTCATCATTTAGGAGCTGGCTCTAGAAGTGCCTATTTTGCAGTGTTATTTGGTGGCTAATGAAACCCATGATTCATTCAGCAGTGACAAAATACCTGCTATTTTCAAGCCATGGGAATACAGTTGGGAGTAAGAATGACAAGGCTCCAGCCTCAAGAATCCCCTATTCCTATGAGGGGCAGACAGTATACAAGTGACACGTGTATTATATAGTCCTTATTTCACCAGGCATGTGCACAGTGTTTAATAAGAACGATACAATCCCTTTCATGGAATGATAACTGTATACTTACCTTCACATTGCTGGCATAAAGCACCTGACCAAAAGTAGCATGTGGGAGGAAAGGACTAGTTTGGCTTGTACAGTCAAGGGGAAACCCCATAATGGTAGGGAACACATTGCATGAGCAGAGGGTGGACATCACTTCCTGGCAAACATCAGGGGACATCAAATGGACAATAGCAGCAGGAGAGTGTACAGAACATGGGCCAGGGGAAACTGGTTATAGCACCCATACGCCCGCCCCCAACAGCACACCTCCTCCAGCAAGGCTCCAATTCCTAAGTTACCATGAGCGGGGAAGCAAGCATTCAAAACACATGAGTTTATGGGGGTAGGGATACACGAATCAAAACACCAAAGGAACTGCACATCTAATGCATGGATGTAGCATGCAGCTTGTTTACTTAATGATCACTTGTCTTTGCTTAAGTTGTCTGCCGAAGAAAAGCCCATGAGGTACAGGCTTGGGTCTCAGAGTGGCCCTATTGGAAGATGGCAGAACCTTTATGAGGCAAAACCTAGCAGGAGGAAGATAGGTGATTTCACAGGCTCTCTGGAGTGGACTTCAGCCCTCACCTCTTTCTCTTCTCTTTTTTTCCCACTTCCTGCACACAGGGCCAGTGGTTTTTCCTCTGCCAGCACATGCTGCCTTCTCAGAGGGCTAAAGGAAGAGGACCAACAAATTATGTTCTAGAACCTCCCACACTAAGCCGAAATAAGCCCTCTTCTCTCAGAAGTTGGTTTACCTCCAGGTGTTTGGTATGGTGCTACAAAACTGACTGCCCATACCACAGGAATTGAGAATTTCTTTAAACCTTATCTAGGGAATGCAACTTAATTGTTCCTGTCTTTTCTGGGCACCAGATTCTTTTTAAAAAATTATTTATTTATTTATTTGAGAGAGAGAGAGAGGCAGATAGAGATAGAAAGAATGAGAGAATGGGCTCACCAAGGCCTCCAGCCACTGCAAACCAACTTCAGATGAATATGCCACCTTGTGTATCTGGCTTACGTGGGTCCTGGGGAATAGAACCATGGTCCTTTGACTTTGCAGGCAAGCATCTTAACCGTTAAGCCATTTCTCCAGCCCCAAGGCACCAGATTCTTAATGCAGTGTTATTTGGGACCCTTTGCTATAGAGGTCTAGCCATCAACAATATCAGGATTGCATTTTTTTTTTTAAATTTGAACTTAGCATTAGAAAGGGCTTGATGAATTCTCAAAAAATATAACAGAGATGGCTGTCTATTCAGTCACTGAAAAATTGTACAATTTGGCATAATTTACTTAAATAAGGTTATTTAAAACATATAGGCAGATTTTATATTTTTTTTTCACTAGGAATAATACAAAAAATGTTAGCTTACATTGTGAACAGGATAAACTTGCCTCCAGTTTTCTCTGGATGGCTCTGTCTATTGGTCAAATTTTCTTTGTGCTGTGTGGGATAGGTCACCTTGTTCATGTGATGCCCTTGAAGTTCAGTGCATGTGCCTTGCATCAGTTCACATAATTAATGACTGACGTGGAAGACAAGCTCCAGAGGTTATGTCCACTGGTCATCAGTATGTAGAGAAATTCTCACTTCAGAATAGTTTTTCATATCTTTTCCGCACCCCTCCACCTTCCCCCCCCCATTTGTGACGATCTTAGACTTGTGGTGAATGCTGGGATTAAGTGTCTGCCACCACACTAAGTTGTTTGGGAATACAAGAAAGAACAGTCTATGAAAGGGTATTGGATGGTTGTGTGAACCTTCTGCTCCCTAATCAAGACTTCCCATTCCCGAAGGCCTTTTGATTATGTGGTCTTTATTCTCTCTCTCTCTCTTGTCTATTAAAACTCAGTACCTTTTATGCAGGCCCAGCAATCATCCTATCACCGAAACATATGTCCAACCCTATTTATGTATTTTTTCCAAAATTATTCAACATATGCTATACAGGTTTTATCATATGTATGCGAAGATAGATTTCTTGTTTTCATGTGAATTTATTCTAATTCTGAAGTCTGACTAATTACTATGACTAAAATGTCATATTCAGTGTCTTTTTTGAATTTCTTTTTTTAAGATTTATTTTTATTTATTTAGTAGAGACAGAGAGAGAGATAGAGAGAGAGAGAGAAAGATAGATAGAGAGAGAGAGTGAGAATGGGCATGCCAGGGCTTCCAGCCACTGCAAACGAACTTTAGACGCAGGTGCCATCTGGCTTATATGGGACCTGGAGAATTGAACCTGGATCCTTAGGCTTTATAGGCATGTGCCTTAACTGCTAAGCCATCTCTTAGCCCTTCATTGTCTTTTTCAGATACATTTGATTTATGTGTAACATATACTTTTCAAACAGGAAAAATTGTATCTTCTTTTGAAAGTTTTATTTCTATTATAAGAGGTTATTCTAATTCAGTATAGAAGCTTGTACAGACAAGAATATGAAGTTAAGCAGCACTTGGGCCTTGTTCTGAAGGCTCACAGCATGCCCCTCAAGAGGGTTCCTTCAAACAACCATTTAATTTCTTACTAAAACAATGGTTGTGTTCTGTACTAAGTTATTTGGGCAAGGGAAAATTACATTAACAGATGGTTGAAACAAAATAATCATTTTCAAACCCTCTGAAGAAAGCACTAGTGTCATTTTTGTTAACTGAATTTTGAACTTAGTTCAACTGTTTATCATAAGAGAATAAGAAGTACTAATTATATCTTCATTAGTCAAATACCATTACATGTCCCTTTTGAATGGGTTAACTGAGAAACTCAAGGAGCCAAAATGTGCAACTTTTAATCCCTAACTAAGGGCATGGTCCCAAGTCCTAGCCTGATTCTTTTTTTTTTTTTATTTTTTTTGTTTCTTTTTATTAATATATTTCTGAGAGTGACAGACACAGTGTGAGGGAGAGAATGGGTGCACCAGGGCCACACCCCTCTGCGAACGAACTCCAGATGCATGTGCCACCTTATGCATCTGTCTTATGTGGGTACTGGGGAATCAAGCCTCGAACCAGGGTCCTTAGGCTTCACAGGCAAGCGCTTAACCACTAGGCCATTTCTCCAGTCCCCCTGATTCTTATATTGCCAGTTAGTGAGCCACATCATCTCTGATAAATCATCCTGAAGTATCTTACTAGATGTGTAAGTAAGACACGGTGCTTAAAGAACTCTTAAGCCCTGGTAGTAGTGGGGGATGGCTAGCTGGAACTCCATGCCTGGCTCTAGACGGGAGAGAAGAGGATGACCTAGCAATTTCTAAGGTAGCACAAGTTTAATTCATTCCATGTGTTTATAAAAACCAACTGTTAACTGTGTGCACGTAGTAGGTCTTCAGGCCATTCTTGGCCTTGTCCATCTGTATTTTCCTTCTCTTGGGTTATGAAGAATTAAACTTTTCCTTTTTCAAAATCTACAAATGTAATGTTGCTATCAGTTTATTTACCTCTAAGGGAAGCGTAAAAGGGCTGGGAATGATGTCCACTAATCAAGGCCTTGGGTTCTGCACTTAGACACTTAGCTCTGCAAACGACTTTTTAAAAATTAGTTAATTAATTTGAGACAGAGAGAGGGAGAGAGAGAGAGAAAGAGTGAGAATGGGCACACCAGGGCCTCTAGCCACTACAACAAACTCCAGACACATGTGCCACCATGTGTATCTGGCTTACCTGGAACCTAGAGAATTAAACTGGGATCCTTAGGCTTCACAGGCATGCACCTTAACCACTAAGCCATCTTCCAGCCCTTTTGAAAAAAAATTATTTACAATTTTTTAAAAGAAACAAAATTTCAAAAGCAAAGGCTTCATGGTAGAAAAGAATGTTACTATAACCAAGAACAAACATATTTTATTTTACTGCAAATTAGCATGAGGCAAAATATGAAATATATAGAAAGCAAAACTCATAATTCTAGATGTCATTTATAGATAGTGAACAAATTCAAAACCAGGGCCAAGTCATTCTGGAATTCCAAGAGGCGCACCTGGAATGTTGTGGAAAGTTTAGCTCTGAGACATCTCTAGTGTCTCACAACCAGAAAGGTGCATTTAAAATGGGATTCCCACTTTTTACCTCACCATGGCTAGGTAGATATGTTGTAGATACTGCCTAACAAAACACTAAGAATAGTGACTTTTTATATGATCACTAAAAACTCTCTCCAGCAGGGGTCATTTGACATGTGATATGACACAGCTCATGTGCACCTTGAGGTGGTTACATGGTCCTAACAGCAAGGTCCAGGACCATCCACAGCCCTTTCCAAGACCTCCTTCTGAATTTCTCCTTCGGTTGTTGTATTTCATTAGTATCAGATTTCAGTTTTTCAGGAATATGATTTAATATTTTAATTTATTTACCTCCCTTTACATTTAATCCATTATTGTGGAAGGAGAACCCCTTTCTGCTCCTACCATGGTGTGATGCTAGGATTCGGTCTGGTCAACTAACAGAATGAGCCAGAGCCCACAGTGAGGACAGAGCTAACTTTTGCATATTGGAAATATTTAGCCCTAGTAGCCGAACAACAAAGAGAAATGGGTTTTAATTCAGTCAGAGAAATCCTTGCATTACCAAACAAGTTACCCATTATCATTGCTGTTATTGAGTATCCATAGCAGAATTTTATCTGAACAATGAAATAGGCAGCTTATACATAGGTGTATATTTATAAAAAAATTCATATGCTTTTGAAAATCTTTACATGTATAAGTAAATGCATCAGAGAATTATGCCAAAAGCAAAGATTTACATATAGGATAGGAAACAAACGTATGGATGCAAACACATTTAACAGTCTGGTAGCATAGCTGACGTGGGTTTTGAATTATGAATGCGAAGAATCCAGAAGGCTATTTTTGAGGACACTGAGAACATCCCGCGAGAGGTTTCGGAGGTTTCTTTGTAGTGTCTGGATGGAAATAAGTCAGTTTTTGTGCAAAAGTATCTGGAGGGCAAACAGTGAATACTGTCAGGATGGTGAGTGGTCTATAGAGCGGCAGGTACCATGCACGACTAGGGATGATCCCAGTCGTCCTGCTCCTCACGTCGCCATGGTGAGACTATGCAAGAAGCTGGAAATGTTTCAGCCAGACAAGAACCCTCAGGCTCTGATTCTCTGTACCCTCCCCCCCCCCACATAGTAGAATGGCTTTACTGAGTCATTCCCTATTGGGAAAAATAAAAATACATTGTATTGTGTCTTCATGAGACCAATTTTGGTTTTTGTATTAAATCTACTGTGTATCAGCTTGTCCTTCAAGAATCTAAAAAGAGTAGATTGAATTTTATCTTTTCAAGAGGCATCTCAATAGATTTTTCTCAGAATTAAATTTAAGGAATTGTGGACTGATTCCATTTTCAGTTAAAAATGAAACACATGTGCTTAACTAAAGTGATAAGGGGAATAAAAATCGACTAACTACAAATGATTATAAATAAATCTGTAACTGATGCTATGAAAGTCCAATGAAAACAATGTGTATGTCATAAAATAACTGATGGATTCTCTGTCAAGGTAAGATAATGAACTGTGGCTGTGTTAACTCTTACAATACTAATTGTTAATGTGTAACTCCACGTCATAACTCGTATGATACTAATTGGTACTATCTAAGAGTTAATTTATGATATTCCCTTTATGCTGTTACAAACTGTTACATTATGAGTCTTAAGACCATGATGGCATATATAGTTCTCTCATGATACAGATAATTGAATAAAGACAGAACTAAAGGGGCTGGAGAGATAGCTTAGTGGTTAAGTGCTTGCCTATGAATCCTAAGGACCCTGGTTCAAGGCTCAATTCCCCAGGAAACACGTAAGCCATATGCACAAGGTGGCACATGCATCTGGAGTTCATTTGCACTGGCTGGAGACCGTGGTGTGCCCATTCTCTCTCTCTATGCCTCTTTCTCTCTCTGTCTGTCACTCTCAAATAAATAAATAAATATAAACAAAATTTTTAAAAACTAACAGAGTAGTCCTAGACAATAAAAGAGCATTGCATTGTAGAGTAAAAATATACCCCCTGCCTCTCTCCCCTTTTTCCTGGTCCTCCCACATAAACAAGGCTTCAGCTAAGCCTCAAAGAACCTGCAGGGAATGCTCAGTGATTCGCCACGCTCCCTGACTCACACTGGGCGTCTCTCTGTGGGTTGCTAACCTAATAAATGATTCAGCCTGACTCTGCTGAATTGATGAGTCTCATGGGCGATGACCACATGCAAGTAGGCAGACTGAGGTCTTCCCAGGGGCTACAAAGTATTGGACACATTTTTTTTTTTCCTGGTAAGGTTTGGTAAATAAAACAACTTTTCATCCACATACAGTCCACAATGATTTAGAACAAACTTCCATTTCTGTCAGGACTATACTGCAATTGTTCTCCAGATGAATTATGTGAGGATTTTCAGAGGATAAGTCATACTCTTACCTTTCTCTTTATTTTATCCTTAGGACCTTGTATATGCCTGGAACGCAGCAGTCTATCTATACGTCTATATCCTTGTCACCTATATGGAGGCTTTCCATTGAAGCACTGCCCTGTGGAGTAGGCACGATTTCAGGGAGATTAAACATAACCCCCCTTCAAACACACTTGTGATTGTGCAAGGGGTTTAAATCAGATCAAGTCCTCTGTGAGGTTAAGCATATTTGCCACTGACCATTGCACAGTGACAAAAAGTGTTAACTGTATGTTTCTTGGTAAATGATCATATTCCAGAAATTACAAAAAAAAGTAATAAGATTTTTCTCATATCATTTTCCCTAAAAGTAATGTCATGATTAAGCTGGGCGTGGTGGAACACGCCTTTAATCCCAGCACTCGGGAGGCAGAGGTAGGAGGATTGCCATGAGTTCGAGGCCACCCTGAAACTACATAATGAATTCCAGGTCAGCCCAGACTAGAGTGAAACCCTACCTTGAAAAATAAAAACAAACAAACAAAGAACCAACCAAATAAACAGAAAACAAACAACAAAAAAAACCCAAAACACACAAACAAAAAAGTATAGCATGATTGGAAAATTAGTGAGAAGGACATTTGGGGAAGATATAAGCGGATGGGCCTCCCCTGATGAGCAAAGGATACAAAGATATTTGTGTCCCATGCACGTGCTTCTCAGAAGGTGGCCTCATCAGAGGATAACCTTAATGATAAACAGATAAGCTGAGCCGTTCTGTGGATAGTGGTCAACCTCTTTCCTCAGCCACCACTGTCATTGCCAAAGGGCCCCTGAACAAAGTGGCCATGGTGGCAGGGATGCAGGTTATGCATGGGCCCAACAGCATGGACTTCCACTAACTAAGGCTGACCTGGCTACGGCTGCTGAGTGCCAAATCAGCTAGCAGCAAGGACCAACAGTCAGCCCCTGATATGGTAGCATTTCTTGGGGTGACCAGGCAGCAACTTGGTGGCATGCTGACTACTCTGGACCACTTCCATCAGGGAAAGGAGAGTGTTTTGTCCTTCTTGGAACAGACACTTACTCCAGTTATGGATTTGCTTTTGTGTACATAGCGCTTCTGCTAAAGATACCACCCACGGGCTTACAGAATGCCTCAGCCACCTCGTGGATTTGCACACAGCATTGCTTCTGACCAAGGAACTCACTTCACGGCCAAGGAAGTGAAACGGTGGACTCACGCTCATGGAATTCTCTGGTCTTACCTTGTGGCTTGATTAAAATGGTGGAATGGCCTTTTGGTGTGTGTGTGTGGGGGGGCTTTGAACAGTAAAGTTTTATTGTTTCTTGATTTTGGAGGCTAAAAGTCCAAGATCAAAGTGTTGGTAGGGTTGGTCCTTCTGAGGGCTGTGAGAAGCAAATCACTTCATGCCCTCACCTAGATTCTTTATATATGCATGTAAGTACATACATTTACATACACACACACACACACACACACACACACACACACACACACATATATATATATATATATATATATATATATATATATATATATATATATATATTTTATCCTCTTGCTCCTGCTCCTGTTGCCCTGGGTCCCTTCAGTGGGGTTATGATGGAGTCATGATGGCCTCAGTTAGTCCTTGTGGAGTATTGGGGGAACGTGACTCAGTATACTCCTACTAACTCTGTGGCTCTTTCAATATTTCCACCCCATCTTCTGCAATATTCCCTGAGCCATGGAAGACCTGCTGGCAACCTGATTTAGTGCTGAGTTCTCTGACGCCTCTGGAATTCTGCTTTGATAGGTTTTGACTGCTCAATATGTCTGGCTGGCTTGTCAGACTAGCAGTACGCGCAGTATCCATGTTGCCTCTTTCTCTGAAATTTCTCTTGGGCCCTGGAAGATGTGACAGAGTTGGCCAGGCTCACCATGGACAGTTGGCTATCTCCTTGTCTTAACAACGGATCTTGGTTCTCCTCCGCATCTTAAAGAAACAGTCACAGTGCCAACTAGGCGGCAGTAACCAGGAGGTTTGGGGCAGTGTTCTGCAGAAGGCTTCGTAGGCTCTAAGTCACCATTCTACATATGGTACTGTTGCTCCTAGAGCCTGGATTCATGGATCCAAATGAATAAATATAAGGAGGGATCCAGACAGATTCACACACAGCTGCTATGAGAAGAAAAAATTAGAACCTTAACATTTCAGACACTGAAAATTTCTTACTGAGCAAGTACTTGAATGGCCGGCTCCATAAAGGGGCATATTCAGGGGTTCAAAAGTAAGGGGGGAAATCTCAATGCACATATATATATATATATATATATATATATATATATATATATATATATATTTATATATATAAAATAATATATATATATTATTTTAATTTAATTAATTCATTTATTTACTTATTAGAGACAGAGAGAGGGAGAGTGAGAATGGGCACACAAGGACCTTTAGCCACTGCAAATGAACTCCAGATGCGTGCGTCCCTTTGTGCATCTGGTTTACTTGGGACGTGGAGAATCGAACTGGGGTCCTTAGGCTTTGCAGACATGTGCCTTAACCACTAAGCCATCTGTCCAGCCCCGTTTTTGCCTTTTTTTTGCCTGTGGGTTGGACTCAGACAGAGTGTCAAGGATGAAGGAAGTGGCACTTCTCTGATGCAGCCTTCAGTACTGGCCTCAGAACTCTTGACCTCTAAGCCTGCTGCCTTGATATGCTGAAGGTCTTGACTTGTAGGAGGCCAGGCCTATGGTCTCTGACCTCCACTCTCCTTTCTCCTCCCCTTTTCTCCCTCAGCCTGAGCCATGAAAGCTAGAAAGGTCCATCTGACCACCTCTCCTGAGAGTAGGTCACAATGTGAGGTGCCCTGCCCTGTAACTAGAGGAAAGATCTGTAAGACCCGTGCAGTGCCCCACCCCCCTCAGTGTGCTAGCCTTGATCACACCGGCCTCTTTTTGTCACTTCTCATAACAACTCCTCACTTCTTTCCTCCAACAACACAAAAGGGTCATAAATCTTCATTTATAAGGATCCCAAAGTCAATCAAGTACTGGTTACACGAAGACGTGTTCATCTCTTGTGGATCTGCTTTTGTTTTGGGAATGTAGGCCACGGTCTTGGTGATGATTGAAAAGTAACCAGTTTGCAGGGGTTCCATTGCCAACCCTCAGGAAATGTGAACATATAAAATAACGACTGTGATGGTTACGTTACGTTTGTGTCAACTTGATCTGTGTAGTAATCCACAGACATTCCTCATAATTGTCTCTGAGGTTGCTTCTAGGAAGGATTAACTAAGGAGGAATCCTTCCCCCAGGGTGAGCCCTTCCCCCAGAGTGGGTGGTCCCTCGGGGGGACTTTACCTAAGGCAGCTCTGGGAAGGAAATGATCCCCCCCCCCTGGCTGCTGGTGCTGTTTGCTGCTTGCTGCTTGCTCTTGCTGCTTGGTGCTTGGCGTTTGCTGCTTTCCAGTGTGGACTGAGGAGCAGCATCTCCAGGACGCCTCCAGGCCTTCAGTACCGGGTTGGGACTGCTGAGGCATCCAGCCTCATGGACTGAGCAGCTGCCGGGTTTCTTGACTCTCAGGCCTGCAACCTGCTATTGTCGTAATGCCGTAAGCTAATCCAATAAATTCCCTTTTAATACAATTCTTTCCATCGGCTCTGTTCCTCTAGAGAACCCTGACTGATACAGATTGTGGTACCAGGAGTGGTTCTAGAGAAACAGAATTGTAAGGATGGATTTCCCCAGTGGGCTTGGTGCTCTGTGGAGTTGGTTCTCCAACTTCAGTGCCACTAAAGGCTCTGCTGGTAATAAGGAGAGCGTTTTAACTGGTAATAAGGAGGGCACTAATAATCCACGGTGTGCACTAATTAACGAACTCTGTGAGGTAGATGTATTTGGTGATCCTGAGTCGTATCTTGTGAGGAGCAAGGAATTTAGTGACTCTGTATATAGAGCTTTTGAATATTTGTGGAAAAGTAAGACGAATGATGATGGTAGATGGTTCCTTCTAGCATCTCTGGGCAAACTATTGAGAGAAAAGCAGAAACTCAGTAAGGAAAATTCCAAGTTTCAGACCCACCATAAATGATCTGAAGATTTCTAAGGGTGCCCTGGAGGAGAATCTCCTCTCTAGCCAGAAGAAGGCTCAAATTGCAGAAAACCAAACCCAAGCTCTCATTGTAAAATTGGCTAACTTGCAGTGTAAGCTCAATTCCCAGCCTCACAGGCTATCAGAAGTTAAAGTGAGGGCACTGATTGGAAAAGAGTGGGATCCTATGACTTGGGATGGGGATGTGTGGGAAGAGCCTGAAGAATATGGGGACATTGATCTCTCAGATTCTGAAGAAGTTGATTTGCATGAGAATGTGGCTTGCCTTCCTTTAGCCAAAGTTGCATCCCCACCCCCACCCCCTGAAGTATTGCCCTCTTCATCCTTGCCTGAGGGAATCGCTCCTTCTTTGTCTGAGGAACCAGCAATGACCCTCCCCGCAGGAGATGCTGGCTTTTCAGGGCCCACCCATGTTTGCCTCTAGGCCTATATTCAAAAGTGAATAGTGACTATAAAACAAAAACCAACAAATACATCTCCTTTGCAGTAGAAACACCTAACCATAAAACTGTGACAGACAATTGAATCCTGTCTTCTGGCAACAGGGCTACATTCCCTTCGGAGTTGATGGGGTACCTGTCCCTTCATCTTTCTGTTTCTATGGGCCACTTGTCTTTCTTGGTCCACAATTCCTTCCACCATTTTCAGAGACAACAGCACTTTTTTCTTCAAATCTCTCTGACTTACCTCTTGCTCTATCTCAGGAGGACCTTTGTGATGACAATAGACTGACCAGATGATTCTTGTAATCTCCCCTTCTTGAGACACTTAAATTAATCAACTCATACAGTCATTAAGTCAGCATACGATATGAGAGGCACCATAAATTAGTTAGTGGACCTCTTTGCCAAGGAATTATTGTGCTGTCCACAAACCACTTATAGGACTCGATCACAATCCTTTTGTAATCTTTCCTTAGGTCTGAAATTTCTTCAAACTAAGATTTTTTTTTTAAGTATATGGTGGGCTGGAGAGATGGTTCAGCAGTTAAGTCACTTGCCTGTAGAGTCTAATGATCTGGGTTCAATTCCCCAGTATCTATGTAAGGCCAGATACTCAAAGTGGGGCATGCTGCTGAACTTCAGTTGCAGCTGCTGGTATGCCCATCCTCTCTCTCTCTCTCTCTCTCTCTCTCTCTCTGTGCCTGCAATATATATATATATATATATATATATATATATATATATATATATATATATATAAATTAAAGTACACGAGCTAAAGAAATGGATAACAATTTTTAGCCTAAAATTCTAGATCATAGTCACCATGCTTTGAATGTTAGCTTTTAAACAGAGAGGTGCCAGTGAATAATGAAAAGCTTCTACCATGAAATTACAAACTTAGTATAGTAAAAAAAGTAACACACACATACACTTTTCTTCTTTAAAAAAATAGTTTTTTTATTTTGGCCTGGAGAGATGGCTTAGCAGTTAAGGCGTTTGCCTGCAAAGCCAAAGGACCCAGGTTCAAGTCTCCAGGACCCACATAAGCCAGATGCACAAGGGGGCGCAGGCATCTGGAGTTTGTTTGCAGTGGCTAGAGGCCCTAGCGTGCCCATTCTCTCCCCCCCAAATAAATAAATAAAATATATTTTTTTAAATAGTTATTTATTTTATAGAGAGAGAACGCAACAAGTGAGTGAGAATGAGCATACCAGGGCTTCCTGCCACCACAAATGACCTCCAGATGCAGATACCACTTTGTGCCTCTGGCTTTACGTGGATATGTGAGAATCAACCCCAGGCTGTAAGCTTTGCAAGCGAGCACCTTTACATACTGAGTGAACCTCACAGCCCTTATACTTTTCTTAAAAGTTAAAATAAACTACTTCGATTGAATAATTTCTATGTTCTGACTGAGCTGTCATAGTTCAAAATTCTTTCACAACTCAAATTTTCTTAATCACCTATTCATGTAAATTTTTCTGTTACCTTAAATTTTCATGTAAAATTATGATTCATTGTCTTCTTTAAATAGTTAACTTCTTGTGCTGATATAAATTTACAAGTAATTGAAATAGTCTTGTAAACTGTGATATTTTCATCAAACATTAAATAGCTCAACACTGCTTTAGAATGCTAAGTTCACCTAATTATTTGGCATACTGTTTTGTTGTGGTCCGTGTCCACTTTTTAGTTGTTAAACATTTAGGGTTTTGTGATCACTGTGTGCTTAATGGCGACACAGTACCTGAAATTATAGCTCATTTTTAACATATAATGAGTAGATTCTGCCAGGCTGTGATATTTAATATCAGGATTGAAAGATGCTGTTTTTGGCTTATTTACTCTTTTGATCTACCTAAAGGGCAATTTAAAAATTCATGTGGTATACTGCAGAAAGTCTCACAAAATTGACATTCAACATTTATTATACAGCATCTCTGAGATATATATTGAATCTCAGTTGCAATTTAGAGTTGAGAATTTCATCAAATATTGGGGGCCCACAAAATGTGACTGGCATCTTAAGTGAGGGTCCTGAAAACAGCCTTTTACTCAGAGCACAGCAGTCTCTCACAAGGGGTTCCATTTAAGCTGACTCCAAGGCAGTGATATTGGTTCACAAAGGAAAGAAGGAAAGTGGCGGGGATGGCACTCAGTAGAAGAGTGTGGGTTTGCTTTTCACAAGGCACTGGGTTTGATGCCCAGAACCACACAAACACTAAACAAACAAAAATAAAGAAGGAATAAAAACTAAAAATAAATACAAGAAGAAAGAAAAGAGAGAAAGAAGTGAAGAAGAGAGTTGAGGAGGGAGGAAAGTATGTAATAAAGGGTGGGGAGACATGACGGAGGGTTAAGGTAGGGAAGGAAGGAGAGAGGAAAGAAAATGATTCACCAGATTTCCTCTGTGAGTTATGATGCAAGCAGTTCAGAGACCACATCACTCAGTGTATTTGCTTAAGCAATCTTTCTACAAATCATGCTACCAAGAATTGATGTTAAATTTTTGATTAGGGTTTTGTACCTTTGAAGAAATACATTGAAGTTTATTAACAGAAGTTATTATATGACCAGATGTATTGAATTCTAACACACACATTTTTACTCTTGACCTGAGATTCTTCACAAATAGAGAATACGAGGATGTCTGCTGATTTATCCTTGTTCCTTTGCCATGCCCACATGTTGCAGAGAGGACACTGAGTCACCTGTTGCCTCATTATTACTGTAGTGTGTCATATGTCATTGCAAAAAATGTATATTCTTATTTGGGTTTCTTCATTAAAGTAACCACATCAAATGGAATAACACACTATTTGAATAAATTTACATAATTTGACCACACATCAGGTCTTTGCACTAATGAGACAAATACACAACCCCACAATCTTAATACACGTTAGCAAAATAATAACTGTAAAAGATTAAATTCTTACATTCTGAGAATCACAAAAATAAAGCTTGCCGTTCATGTTAACTGACATCATCACTCATCTTTAATCGTTTTTTAAATTCGGACCTTAGCTTGAATGCTACATGGAAGAAGTGACCAGTGTGACAATTAGTTTAAGATGGTCTGGGTTCATCACATTTAACCCTTTTATTCCATGATAGTTATTAATGTTACCCAATTCACTCTCAGAGTCTTGGTTTACGATAACAAATTATGTAGTAGACCTACTCATGGGTTGTTCTTGTGAATTTAAACTGAATACTTCCCAGAGGTGACAAAGGTTGTCCTTTTTTTGAATATCCATAAATATTCATTGATAATAGATGCGGAGGTATTAGGAGGGTAGTTGACCTTGGAAATTCCAAAAATGGGCAAGATTTTTAATTGCTGACAATTTGAAACCTTCAGTTACAATGTTGTCATTAATCTCAGATTTTCTGGAAATGAAATTAGCCTCTGGAAACTGATTGCACCACCATAGTCATTTTACTGCCAGGAGGACTGTTTGTCAATAAAGAAGATAAAGTAAAGCTCCATCACGAGAAGGGTGTCAAAATACATGGCAGTACCCATGCATCTGGCCAGGAAAACTAGAGTTGAATTTCACATTAACCATTAACAAATCTCATGACCCCAAGGAGCAAATTCATCAGAAGTGATTGGTTTCATTTGTTTCTATATTTTTTTATTTGCAAATGTGTTGATGAAGAGCCGAGGTCTCCTGATAACTGCTAATCTGCTGATCAGTATGAAATTGTCACATAATTTATTCATCACTCATCTTTTTATCATCAGTCTGTTGCATAACATAAAAAATACTTCTACTAACTTTGCTGAAATTAAACTTATTTAGCATAAGCTTAACCATATATATGTTACTCTCACATTATGTTTTGTTATATTTTGATTTAAAACTCATGGAGGGTAATTAGCACAACCTGTTTACTTGTGTTAATCTGTTTGACCCAATTGATGAGTGTTATCAGACATACTTGTTTCTCATGTTAGTGCAAGGGAATAATTGTTCATCTGTTTGACACTATTAATTGATGGATTATATCAAACCTAGCTGTTTCTTGTGTTAGCACAAAGGGTATAATTGTGCAAAAATAAACGATGTGAATCAGCACACATTATGCTCAAATGACAGTTACTAGCTTCAGTGTGTAGAGGCTCAACTTCCAAACCTCTGTGCTTTCAATGTATATTTTTCATTGACTTCATTCCCCTCAGTGTGATCTGAAAGCACACAACACAGAATCCAAGCTCAGATAAATAGCTTCCTTACTATTCCATAGGCCTAGTTCTACTTTAAGTTGTGTGATCGCTAAGTGGCTCAAAATTGTAACTGAAATGAATGACTATTTCTCAAGCACAATTTGGGTTAGAGATAAAGCCTTAGATAGAATGTAATGAACTTTTCTCCTGGGAAAGGCATTTCTTTTAATGACTGCTTTGGCATGCGTTTAAGTTTAAAATTTCTATGATGCACTTTCTTTCATCTTGTTGGCTATTGGAATAAATGTGGAAAGCATGATGGCAGGTCCCCTCTGGAAATAAAAAATAAAAAAGATGAAAGAAGGAAAAGAGAAAGGCTTTTATAGTGCTACAACAAAACACATCAATACTCTCACTGGTAAAACACCCACTGGAAGGATAAAAAGATGTACTATGAGTTAATCAATAGTATAAAGGTGGAGAAAATCTAAGACAAATGAGTATTTTTGATGATTACTGTATATTCTTTTTTTTTTTTTAATTTGAAAGAGACACACACAGAGAGAGGTAGAGAATGGGTACACCAGGAAGGCCTTTTAGGTGCTGTGAATGAACTCCAGATGTGTGCGCCCCCTTGTGAGCATGTGCGACATTGCGCGCTTGTGTCACTTCTGCTTCTGGCTAAACATGGGCCCTGGAGATTCGAACAGGCCTTCTTAGGCTTTGCAGGCAGGCGCCTTAACCACTAAGCCATCTCTCCAGCCCAATTATTGTCTATTCTAATTCTTGCAGTTAATGAATAGTTGGACATCCCTTTGAAATAAATGACACTATTAAAGTGAAGTTTGTCATCCTTTCATCTGTGAAGCAAATACTAGCACACAAAGCAAACCTTGTAAACACAAAAATACTTATGAAGTCAGAACAATCTTGCCTATTATACTATCAGCAAATAACCATCTCATGCATACCTATTCTGCACAGTATTTGTTGAATATATTTTGGGACCATTTAGAAGTCTGATCCCAGGGATTTTTTTTTTTTTTTTTTCTTGAGAAAGTACTGTCTCATCACAAATTAGAAGCAGAAGTAAACAATATAAGATATCCTAAGAGATTAGAATATTTTGGCACCCCAAACTGTGCTCCTTTCCACATTAGAGTTATTTTGAGGTGATTAAAGAGTTATAAGCATGGAGGGATGGGGTAAAGGCTGAGTGGATAATGTGGTGTTTGTGGCTCAGAACCCATGTAAAAAGCCAGACACTATAACACATCTGTAATCCCAGGGTGCCTGCCATGAGGAGGGAGGTGGAGATAGGACAATGTCCAAGAATCCCATGGGCCAGCAAGCTAGCCTGGTATATGCAGTCGTGAACAGGAGAAACCCTGCCTCCAGTAAATCGGGAGGCAATGACCAACACTGAATTTATGCTCTGACATCTGCGTGCATACCATGGTACATGTACATCTGCACTCACACATAGACACACACATATGCTCACACATATACTCACACACATTGCACATTACTACCTCCACCAAAAAATGTTGTTAAGCAAAACAAAAGCAAAACATTGACATATCTCTATAATTATCTTTAACTTGAACAAAACTCGTTTATTTCTTGGCAGAAATAAAAGTTTAAAAGGAAGAAAAATTTCCAACAAATGAATAAAACTAGACCACTATCAGACACCATCTATTACTCATGGCCAGACGAACACTGAAATCATGAAATCACTGGGTAACAAATGAGCAAACAGAAACACACCCACATGTCTTAGAAACCGCTGACCAATGGACAATAATATGAAATTAGATTTTTTTCCCAAAAAAGAATGGAGAGGGCTAGAAAGCTAACCTTCTCAAATAGCATATCAAACTAAAGTTATTCTTTGCTAAATTCCATGATCATGCACACAATAATTACGACTATATGCATGCTTACTGAATTTAAAGCTCAACCAAGCATTAGTCATTGTTAGGGATATATATTTTTCATAAAGTGCCCCACTATGTAGTCCATGCAAGCCCTAACAGTCCAATCCTCTTTCCTTAGGTTCCAGAATGCCATAATTACAGACGTCCCCTCCCATATTTGGTGGCTACCCACTGTTCCGTCTAAAGTCTGTTCTGATTTTATTCTGGAGTATGTCTCAGACTTTAAATGTAAGTGTATCTGACAGTTCACTAAACTGCAGAAACTTGTACACTCACTGCTAGACCACATGAGACTCAGTTTTACTGGCTTTCAACCTTGTGGAAACTGTTCATTCTCCTCCTGTGAATACAAAGCTGTTTGTGGTAGGTGGAGATGGTATAAGCTATGGAGAATTGGGTCAAACCCTATTAGTGCACGCTGAAAGCAGGAATACCTAACATTGCTTTCACCTGGAAAGAAACCACATCTAAAGCCAATTGTAGCTCTATACCACTGAGTTACTTGAAATAGTGGACTCCAGTAAGTCAGCTTGTTTCAATTGGCAGTACGAAGGGGATTACTCACATTTGTATTGAACCTTAACACAGTGCTTTAGTCAGTTTTCTATTACTGTAATAAATACCTCAGCTAATCAGCTTAAAAAGAGGGGAGGTCTATGTTGGACAAGTTTTGAGGTTTTATCTCAAGGGTTGTCTGATTTATTGTCAGGCCTGCTCTACATGTGCTGTGGCTGTTTAGGTAGCTTAAAGGTGAGCATCGTATTTCTTCAAACTTGCCGTGTTCCTTAGATCATTGCCCTTCACAGGTCTCCTTAAATAGAATACAATGAGACTCGACTTTGTGTTAGGATGAAGGCCATAGGACCTAGTTAGCTTGCTTCTTTTCTTAGTAGGAATCTTTGACTAATATGATTATAGTTACTTTATTATATTTATTTTATTCACTTAAATTTCCTACTTGAAGTCTGGGAATATAGGTGAGTGGTTGAGGACATGCCTATGTGCAGGAGATTCTAGGTTCAATCTGAACACTAAAAACAGACAATAACAATAAAAAATGGCATATGTTTCCATGTTTAACTTTTGTGATAAAAGTCCTGTTAAATATGTAACAAAAGATTTTTAGCCCTAGTATTCAGAAGGTTACTTGGTCAGGAAAAGGATGGAGAGCAGAGCAGGAGAGGGGCTCATACAGGAAGTTAGGTAGTGTAGCTGTTTGGTTCAGCAGGTATCCCACATAAACTTAGGTGGCCTGAAGGCTATGTCTCTAGCTGATGGCAATTTAGGAATTAACCCTCCTAGAGATAGTGTATTTTTTTGTGTGTGTGGGGGGGTAGGCATATTGATGTTATAGCCAGCTTCCTCTTGCCAGTGTTTGGCACACTCTCCTGTTGCTGTTGTCCATCTGATGTTGTCCAGGAGGTGATTTGCACCCTCTGCTCATGCCATCATTTTCTCCTGCCATCATGGAGCTTCCCCTTGAGTTTTTAAGCCAAAATAAATGCCCCCCGCCCACCAAGCTTCTCTGGGATGTTTTCTGCCAGCAATGTGACCCTGACTGTAACAGGTAGTTTAGGGACCCCGATAGAGATTCTGAACCTTATAAATAAGAACCAATTGGAAATTTCTAAGCAGAAAACTCAGCAAACCTGAAAATTAGATGGGTTTTTGCATAGATATTTAACTTGCTCGATGGCGCACAGGTGTATATGGATAATGAACAGAAAGAGAGTGGGGTCAAAGAAAGGTAAACACTTATGCGACCAGGAAAATGAGTTGAAATGTTTTAGTATAAAACACAAGGATCATAGTGAAGCTCTCTCTACCTTCTGTTATTTAGAAACAATCTTCATGCTTAAATAAGGGTGTCTACATAACCACCCTATTCTCTCCTGAATTTTGCCCCACTTATGCCAGAACATTAAACCCATCTTTCTAGAATCACTACTATATGATCTCAGGATGAATCCAGTCAAATGTCAGAGTTTTGACTGGAGACCAGAGACCTGAGCTCGCCTGGTGCACTGGCTTTTTTCTACCTTGTGTCCAGTGCTTTCCTTGAGAACCTTGGCTGGGTTCACAACTGAGGGTTGCCTCTCAGCTGACCAACTGTGATGGTTAATGTTGATAGTCAGCTGGATGGGATCTGGAAGCAACTCAGAGACACCAGTTTGTGCAGGTCCATGAGGGTGTTTCCCCAAAAGATTGGTTCAGATAAGAAGCCACTCCCTCAGAATGGGCAGTTCCTACCAATGGGTGATCCTAGATATAAAGACATCTGAAGAAGAAGCAGTTCTGCCTGTCTGCCTGTCTCCACTGCTTGCTGAGGAATGTGCTGCTGCTGCTGCTGCTGTTACTGCTACTGCCCTACTCTGCTCTTCAGCCTTTCTGTGTGGTCTGAAGACAGTCACCTCTCAAAATCTTCCAGGCCGTTGGTCCAAGGTTGGGAATGCTGAAAAGCCAGCTCTGTGCACTGAGTAGCTGCTGGGTTCTTCTCAGCCTCTCCAGAGGACAGATGGTCCCTGTTGGACTACTCAGCCCATATAATGTAAACCAAACTAGTGAATCTCCTATTATCTCTCTCTCTCTCATCATCTATCTATATATAATCTCTCTCTCTCTCTCTCTCTCTCTCTCTCTCTCTCACCATATATATATATATATATGATTCAGGGCTGAACAGATGACTTAGTGGTTAAGGCATTTGCCTGCAAAGCCTAAGGACTCAGGTTTGACTCCCCAGAACAACTATAAGCCAGATGCACGATGTGGCACATGCATCTCAAGTTTGTTTTCAGTGGCAAGATGCCCTGCATGACCATTCTCTCTCTCTCTACCTTTCTCTCTCTCTCTCAAATCAATAAGTTAAATGAAATTAAAGACTATGGAGTGATAGAGGATAGATGGATTAGATAGATAGTGGTCAGGTAGTTCTTTTGCTCTGGGAAGGGTAGGAAGGGTCATCTAATATACCAGGCATACAGTCAGCTCTCTCTGTTTCAAACCTAAGGAAAAAAAAAATATCAGAGACCTAGGAATGAAATCCAAAATAATGTCTTGGTAAGGAGGCATCTGCCAAACTGAAAAGTTTAGGAGCCACTGACGAAGGACTGAGCCTGAGACCACCACAGGCATGCTCCGTGGGGGTGGAGATGCACAGCCTCCACACCAGTGCAGTGTGGAGTGGAAATTGTTCAGGACAGACCGTGTGCTTTCTGGAGAGGAAAAACACATAGGGATGCACAGGTATAAATCAAGGACTTAGGCCAGCTCATATTTTAAAGGAGAGGAATTAATAAATAGAAAAAAATAAGTTTGCAAAGAAGGTCAAGCAGAAATTGAAGAGCCAGCAGATTGGGGCTGCTGACTTCTCAGCGTACCTCATACCAACCTGCCAGAAAAATGGTCTATTAAGAAACACAACCTCTTAGCCAAAGCAACTTCTACTTTTATAATTAAATGGCAAGAAAAATTCATAAATGTGTCAGGAATTTCTTCCCCTGCTGAGAAAAACTTTAACCTTCCCAGAGCATCAAAATTAGTTTTGTGAGGTTGAATTAATGCAGGTCAAGTGCATCTGAGATCCTCGGTGAAGAGAATAATATAAATGCCAAGAACAAACCGTTCTTTATCCTCACTGTCTGGGAGATTCTTGGATCTGTCAGAAAGAAACCGTGGTTGTTAAATCTATGTAATATAACAGGTTAGGCTGTGTTGTCTGCACTTAAAAAAAGTTTTTTTTTTTTTTTGCTTTACCAATTTTTTTTTTTTGCTTTCAACTTGGTAAAAGAAACAAATCATTTATTTATTGACTTAGTTACTTTAGTAATTTAAAAATTATTATTAAACATCTTGCTAAACAGTCATAAGAAAGACAGGACAATCATTATGTGGTGGTTTTCCTCCCCTTTAGAAAATTGGAATAAGTTTTTGCCAACATTGGACATAGCAATAACACAGAACACAACCTGACATCATGATCACAGGTAAGTAACACCGTGTTTCCCTGCTCACGTGCTTTTTCAGTTTATCCGTGATTACCTAATGTTAGAGCAGAGTAAAGGACCACAGAATGTTTCACTTCACCAAGATCGGTACAAGTCTCCTCAAAGCAAAGTGACACCTTAAAAACTCCACAGAGATGATCAAATAGCTCTGAAGATGAAAACGGCATTTTAGGTTTAGCTTAGGCAGAAAAAAATAGGTTTCATTTGCTATAGTTATAAGATGGGACATTTGAGCATAGTATAGAAAATTCCATTGGCTATTCAGTACCTTTTTAGTGTAATTAATTTATGCTGCTCTGAGACAAAATTCCCATAGTAGATTTAATACTGTTGAGATGAAAATTAATTGGCACCTAGTACATTCAAAATATATACTACTATCTGCATGTACTTGCAAAATGTGTTCATTATCCTCAAAGCATCCCACCCTCATTGGACAGTCATTCCTTCAACTCTGTGTCCATATGCTTGCAATCACCAATCAATCTGCATTCTCTGTGGGTTTATCCACTACAGATATTTCCTATATGTAGCATTTAATTTGTGACTTCTTGTGCTCATTGTTCTGCTTCAAAATTCATGAGTAATACAACACAATGACTTTTTCACTTTCATACCTATGATTTCCTTTAGCTGTTTGAACATATTTAAAAAGTATGTTCAAATATGTTTGTTTAACATATTAAGCAAACAGTTGTCCTCATGAATCCAACACCTACCATTCAACAAGAAGATACTTCTATTAAGGCATTCTGTGTACGATCACTGTTTTCCTGTATCCTTATAATGTCACAATTCTGGAAGTCAAGTTCTTCCTCCCGCTTCACCTGTAATTTCTGCCATGTGATGACAGCTATGACTGTTTGTGTAGAGACTTTTTCAAACTAGTTGTGTAAATTGTATATTCATTGGTGTAAGTTGTCCCTATTGACTATTCCTTTTATGTTCAGCCATTGTTGAAAAAAGATGAAAAGGTTTGCATAGACTGAATATTAGGAGTTAAAAAAGGAAAGGGCTAGAAGAGAAACAATAATCACAAAGAAAAGAAGGAGAGTTCTATTCCTTTTTTTTGAAGCAAACCCAGCAGACTGGCCCTTTAAATATTTTCTAATATTTTACTTTTATTTATTTGTTAGAGAAAGAGAGAGAGAAAGAGAGAATGGGAGGGCCAGGGCCTCCTCCCACTTCAAATGAACTCCAGATGTGTGCTCCCTGTTGCGCATCTGGCTAATGTGGGTCCTGGGGAATTGAACCTGGGTCAATTTGCTTTGCAGTCAAACACCTTAACTGCGAAACCATCCCTCCAGCCCCCAGACTGGCCTTTTTAATGAGAGAGAATGAGAATGCACATGAGTGGAGAGAGAGAGAAAGTGAGAGAGTGAGTGAGAGAGAGAGAATTGGCATTCCAGCCACTGTAATTGAACTCCAGATGTGTGCAACAACTTGTGCACATGTGTGATTTTGAGCATGCATCACCTTCTGCATCTGACTTACATGGGATCTGGGGAATCAAAAAATGGATCCTTAGGCTTCTCAGGAAAGTGCCTTAAACAGTAAGCCATCTCTCCAGCCCAGTACTTCTATTCTTTTGCAGGTTGACCTTACATTTCTGTGTGTGGTCACTTCTTTACATACCCAAGGAGCTTTCAGCTCTGTTTAGCCCACACTCATAATTGTGCTTAGACTGTATCTCAGTCATAGTTGAAAGCTTGGGGTCTTTCTAGTTTCCTGGGAGCATGCAATATCCTTTGTGTACATGTGGGGTGTGGTAGTTTGAATATATGTCCCCCAATATATTCAGTGTTTTTACTAGTTATAGTTTGCATCTGCAATCACCTTGCTAGAGGCCATGTCACTGGGGGCCGGTCTTAAGGTGTTAATGGTGTGGGTTTGAGATTCCATTGTAAAGATATGCAAATGTGCCTAGCAGGAGTTCCTGAAGTGTGCTGTGTGACCTTTTGGCTGTAGTTTTACTCTGTGTGCTGTGGTGGCTGGTTGGCTTTCTCTCTCTCTGCTTGGCCCTGTGAAGAGCAGGCTGCTTTTCCTGCCTTTATGGAACTTCCTTGGATCTGTAAGCTTCAATAAATAATATCCCTTCCTCCATAACTGTGCCTGGTCTGAAAGTTCATCTCAGCGAACCTGAAGCTGTCTGCTACATGGGGCTTTTGATATTCCACTGTACTTGTGGAATTCCAATGCATTGCCTTTCAAAATAAACTATCTAGATACTTTTTCATACAGATTTTGTTTTTCTCTTAAATACATCAACCATAATTATCTGGCTAATGCTTCAGAAGTTTGTCTATTGTCTTATAATGATTCTGAGGACTATCTTCTATTGCACTGCACAGGGTGGAGTGAATGCTCTGTAAGTAAAATAGTTGGATACAGCAGCCTTATCCTTCAGGTAAGCACCAGACAAATTACAAAAGATGGATATTTTCTTTGGGAATAAGGTTTGTTTCTCTTCTTTCACACCTGGTACGTACCTTGATATTAGACTGCTGTCTTCTGATCCTTGGGAAAACATAAGACAGGAGCAAATGAAGACACTAAAACATTTATCATTGTTTAAAAAATATTTTTTAATTTATTTGCAAGGAGAGAGAAAGAAATTCCGCCCCCAGGGCCTCTTGCCTTTGCAAGTGAACTAGCTCCAGATGCATGTGTCATTTTATGCCTCTGGCTTTTATGTGGGTACTAGACAATTGAGCCCAGACTAGGAGGGTTTGTAAACAAGGGCGGTGCCATCCCCCAAGCCTGTATTTGCCAGTTTTAAATATTTTTTTCTGTGTCATAAATTTGCATTAGTGATATATGTTGTGCAAAGCCAAGGGATTTTTAGTGACAATTATTTTTGAATACATGGTGTACTATGGCCCTATAAGCATATTCATTCCTTATTACCATTTTCTGTCCTCCTTCTCCATATTGTTCCTCCAATTTTTTTAAATGTTTTATTTATTTATTTATAAGCAGAGAGAGAGAGAGAGAGAGATAAAGAGAAGAGAGACAAAGAGAGAATGGGCAAGCCAAAGCCTCCAGCCACTGCAAATTGACTCCAGATGCGTGTGCCCCTTTGCATATCTGGCTTTATGTGAGTACTGGGGAATCAATTAGGCTTTGCAGGTTGTTAGGCTTTGCAGGTTGTTAGGTTTTGCAGGCAAGTGCCTTAACTGCTGAGCCATCTCTCTAGTCTTCTTTCTATTCTTTACAATTGTCTCCCTGCAATTTCATTTTCATGTCCTCTCTCTCTCTCTCTTTCTCCCTTTCTCTCCCTCCCTCTCTCCCTCTATCAGAATAGTGCAGTGGAAGAGATTCCACAAATAAATATATGCTATATATTTTTTTATACTCTAGGTTCCACCATGAGAGAAAATATGTGACATTTATATTTATCTTTCTGGATGTGTCTTATTCTCTTAACATGATAATCTATGTTTCCATAAATGATGACCAAAACTCCATTGTGTAAATATACTTGTATGTAACTTGTATGTATGTTAGTATGTATTGCACTTTTTTTTTTTTTTTTTTTTTTTTTGGTTTGTCGAGGTAGGGTCTCACTCTAGCCCAGGCTGTCCTGGAATTCACTATATTTTTTCAGGGTGGTCTCGAATCACAGCAATCCTCCTACCTCTGCATGTGCCACTATGCCCAGCTTGTATTGCATCTTCTTTGCATCTTTTTTAATTATTATTTTTATTTTAGAGAGACAGAGAAAGAGAGAGCTGCTGTGAACGAACTCCAGATGGGTTTTCCCCCTTGTGGGCAAGTGTGGCATTGCACCTTTGCATCACTGCATCTGGCTAAACCTGGGACCTGGAAATTGGAACCAGCCTTCTTAGGCTTGGCAGGCAGGCCCCTTAACCACCAAGCCATCTTCTTTAACAACCTGTCTCTTTGTGGTGGTTCGAATGTCTATGTATATCCCCCATAGCCTCAGGTATATTTGATTAAGCTTTCTACCTAGTCTTTAGCAAGCAGGACCCTTCTGGAGGAGGTGTCACTGGGGGAAGATCTTGAGCCCAGCCCAACTAGATGTGTAGAGATTCAGCTTGAGGCCTGGCTGTTCTTGATTGCAGGTTGACTTTTCTTTCTGTGTTGTGATGAAGCTTCCCCTAAAATCTGCAGGCCTGATATAAACCCTTTTCTCTTATATGCTGCTTCTGGTGAGGTGTTTGTCCCAGCAACATGTAGGAAATCACCACACCCTTGACACATACCAGGTTAATTCTATATCTTGGTTCTTGTGAATAATGCCACATAAACTGTGAATGAGAAGGTGTTTTATAGGATGTTGGCTTAGATTTCTTTGGTTCCATTCCCAGAAGTACTATCAGTGGATCATGTTATTTCTATTTTAATATTTTGAGGAACTTGCATATTCACTTTCTTAACAGCAGCAAGGCAGACAGATTCCTTTTTCATTGCTTCTTCTCGAGAATTTAGTTTGATGACCACCTTCTGACAAGGATGAGATAGAATATTGATATGGTTTTAATTTGCATTTCCCTGGTGGCCAAGGATGTTGCATGTTTGGTCATGTACCTGTTGGCTCGCTGTGCTTTCACTTTTGAGAAGTGTCTGTTCATTTTACATGCTCACATTTTGATTGGAGCAAGTGGTAGTTTTAGATAACCTGCCATCAGAAATACCTGGCAAAGATTTCCTCCTATTCTGTAGTTGCCTCTTTGTTGTGTGTGTGTGTGTGTTTTCCTGTTTTGTAGAATCTCTTAAAGTTAATGCAATCTTATTTGTCGGTTCTTAGAGTTATCTTCTGATCTAAGTCTTTTTCAGAAGTGACTTCCTTTGTCTATATCATGAAGTAATTTGCCTCAATAGTTTCATAGTTTCAGGTCTTACATTAAGGTCTTTGAAACATTTTGTGTTTTCTTTTGAACAGTAAGAAAGATAGAGATCTAGCAATATTCCTCATGCATATATTTATTATTTCTGGCACCATTTGTTTAAGAAGAGTTTTTTTTTTCTCTCGTATATGTTTCTTTTGCTATCTTTGTCAACTATTTGGTGGCTGTAGCTCTGTGGGTTTGGTTTATACTTTCTCTATTCCCATCACCTTCATATCTATTTTGGTGCCAGCACCATGCTGGCTTTTTTTTGTTCCATCTCTTATTTTATATAGCTTAGAGTAAAATAGTATAAAACCTCAAACACCTTTATTTTTCCTCAAGATTGCTTTCGTTACTTGTATTTATTGGAATTCACAATGTCTTTTCTCATTCTGTGAAGAATGGTATTGGAACTGTGGTGGGTACTGCATTCATTATCAATTTCTTCCTTCAGAGTTTTAAAGTCCTTCACCTTCTTGTTAGGTTTATTCCTATTTTATTTTTGAGGCTTCATTTAATGGGATTGTTTCCTCAATTCTATATGTGTTCATGCACAGCATATAGAATAGCTACTGATTTTATGTGTGGATTTTGTATTGTGCTGCTTTGCTGAGAAAAATGTTTATCACATCTAACATCTTTCTGCTTGAACCTTTAGTTTTTTTTTTTTTAATTTAAAGTATAGTCATACCATTGTTAGACAGGGCTAACTCGCTTCCTTTTCTGTTTGTATCCCCTTTCTTTCATTCTCTTACTTGATTGTCCTGGATATCATTTAAACTACTACATGGAGAAAAAGACGAATGTGTGGGCATCCTTGGATCATTCATAATATTAGAAGAAATGTTTTCAGTTTTTTATTTACTATAATGTTCATCTATTAAATAACATCCTTGTTCTTTCCAAACTTGGACAATTATTAGTAAAGAAAAAAATAAGCATTCATGTACGTATTTGGGGGTAAGCAGGTTTCAAATCCTATTGGCAGGTACCAGATAGTATGACTTCTGGATTTAACGAGTGTGTTTAGTATTATAATAAATTGACAGCCTGCCTTCCAAAGCATACTGCCATCTTACATGCCAACTAATAATGAAGAGAGTTCTTGCTGCCATACGTCCTCTTCAGCTTTGGATAGTGCCACTATTTAGATTTCAGCTATTCCATTAAGGTATTCTGTTATATATAACTACTATTTCAACTTGCATTTCTCTAATGAAATGAGGTAGGATGGAAATATTGGAAAAATGACATGAGCATGAGAAGGGAAAAGAGCACTCACTCTGGGACCTGTTGAAATCTCTCACCAGGTGAAAAGCAAGAATTCTAGCACAATTAAAGTTTGCTTAAGCCTTTTCTCTCTTCCCCCCTCTTATGCTGCATTATCCTAGGGTTCTCATCAGGACCCTTCTTTACAGTAAGAGCACATGCCCCAAGCTGCTTGCGCAGTCCTAGTGACCCCTACTTCTGCCTCATCAGATTATAACCATGTCCCCCAGTGCCCCCAGGACAACCCTATAATCTCACTTCTCAAAATGAGGCAAAATGGAAAAAAAAAAAAAAAAAAGAAAAACCCTGAAGTTTCTTAGCAGTCTTTTGAGATGTAACTTCAGAATCAACAAAATGGCCTATGTGGATAATGTTAATAGTCACCTAATGGTGACTCTTCCTTCAGAAACACAAACCCACACTTGCTATGTTTTATTCTTTTTCTCAGTGGCTGTTCCTTGAGGAACATGGGCTCATACATGGGCATGTCTTACTTTCTGTAACTCTCTCTTAAAGAACCCCACACCCATACTCTTGGGTTTATGTTACATTCTCTCTGAGAGCACCTCTTTCCCTTAACACGTATGCTTAAAAATCTATATTGTACATTCTTAACAAACCCCAATCCTATTTCTTGTTGACTCATGCTATTTATTGTTTTATTCTATTTTATTTTTAATATTTTATTTTATTTTATTTTTGCTTCAAAGGCCTGAATCCTGGATTTGCCAGAGTGGAGATACCCAAAATATTAAGGGAAGCCCTCAGTCTCAGTGTGATCACATGCGTTGTGTTCTATTTCCTCACGAATAACAGCAAGGTATGGAGCATCTTAACATACGACATTTTCCATCTGTAGAGATTTATTTGGTGAAATAACTAGTAAGACTCCAGGACCATTATTAAGTTGGTTTTCTTGTTTTTGTGTTGCTGAAAATTAAGAGTATATTCTGCATAACAGACTTGATCTGATGTGTCAGTTACAAATGCTTTTCCTCAATTTGTGACTTACCTTTGCATTCTTTTTATCATTTTTAATGCAGGGATCTTTTTATATCAGCGTCAAGTTTATGCCACTTATAGTTATGACATCATATAGCACATTTATGACATCTATACATCATAATTTATTTGAGTTCATTCTTATTGATTGACATTTGAATTTGGGATTGAAAACAATTGTTAATTAGCAAAGTGCCTCTTAATTTTACAAAAAATAATGATTATAACAATAGAGCAAAATGTAGTTTTAATAAGCCAATGTTAGTCTATTGATTAAATATTTAGAAAAGAATATTTCTTTTACTGTGATGTGGGTTCAGTTCAAAGAAGAAGGTAAAGCATTTTTTGCCAAGAAAATTAAATAATATTGTGGGAAGAAGCATTTAATGAATAAATGGTGGATACCATTTAAAAGTAAAGCAACATTTGGACAATGTTACTGTAAGTAAATGAATTAAGCCTACACTATTTACATGACACTGACATTTATAAGATATTTAAGTTCCCAAAAGACACATGAACACAGTCCTTTTCCCACAAAAAGCAATATTTATGGTAAACAGATATTAGCTTTAGTAGCAATGAAGTATAAAAATTAAATTATGACAGACCATCATCAAGAAACAGGATAAATCCAGGCTGGAAAGCTGGGTTAGTGATTAAGGCACTTGCCTGCAAACCCTAAGGACACAGGTTCAATTCCCCAGTACTCACTTAAGTCAGATGCACAAACTGGTGCATGTGTCTGGTGTTTGTTTGCAGTGGCTGGAGGCCCTGGTGTGCTTATTCTCTATATCCATCCGCCTATTTCTCACTCTGTCTATCTGTCTCTCAAACACACATAAATTAAAAATAAATTAAAAAAATTAAAAATAAAATAAACCAGAGAGAGTCTCTGAGATGATTACAGGGTGAGTCTTTCTTGCCATCACTTTTCTCTGTAAATTTTCAAAGAGTGCTTTATATTTTCAAAGTATTTTATGGAAAAGTGACAAGTCGCGTCCACTTATTCTACATGACAAAGATGAATTTGAGGCTGGGCACGGTGGTGCACACCTTTAATCCCAGTGCTCAGGAGTCAGAGGAAGGATGGTTTCCGTGAGTTCAAGGCCACCCTGAGACTACAGAGTAAATTCCACTGAGACCCTACTTAAAAAAACATTAAAAAAAAGATGAACCTGGACACATAAGCACTGTGGGTATCCACTCCTTCATGAGAGCGTTGACATTCGCCTGCATTGTGGTCTCTGGGGCCCTCGCTAATGTCTGCAAGGATGTCAGGGAATGTGAGTGTAAATGCTCTTAGATTAAGACATTGGCCTCTTAAGGCTGAGGGGGAGGCCAAAGAACCTAGAGAAATCACAAGGAATTAGAGACACTCCAATTGCTCAATTTGATCAAAGAATTCCAAGACCTGTCTAGACCTTTACCAAATGGAGACACTGAGAGCATGTTCCTCGCAAGTTCGTGCTGATATCTGAACACTTCTACTGGTTCATGCACTCTAGCCTAGGTCAAGAGTTGGGTAGAGAGGCTGCTGTTCTCTTCAGTAAAGGCATCTTCCTAGGCTTTTAGAAGTTACGAAGATTACACGGCATATTGTGATGGCCGAACTTGATTGTCACCGTGACTGCGTTTAGCATTGACCAGGAGACAGCTCCTGGAGTATCTCTGAGGACACTTCCGGGGAGATTCCCTGAAGGGGGAAGATCTATCCCTGGTGTGGGAGGCACCTTCCAAATTCGCATCCAGACACGAGGAGGTCTAAGGAGAAGCGGCGCCTGTGTTTGCCCCTGTTTTGCTTCTTTCTGAACAAACAGCTCTATTGCTGCAGTTCTACACTGGCTTCCAACACCAGCTAATTTTAATTTTTCAGAGTGACTTTTCAAGGAGCTTTTAGGATTTCAGTGGTGATTTTGGACGGTGAGGGTCCAGCTTCAAAGGCTGAACAGCACCCTGGTTCTCTGCTTCTCCAGCCTGAGGACAGTCATTGTTAAATTCCAGCCCCTGCTACATAAACCTCTTTAAAACACACGCACCTTCTGTTGGGTCTGTTCCTGTAGAGAACACTTTCTAAAACACATATAATTCTCAGTTTGCTCAAGAAACTGACAAAAAGGTGGTCTAATATTTATTTTGGTCGAGGGTCTATTGGTGTTGGTGGAAAAGTTTTGCTTTGTTTCAGATCTTCCTAATTTTTTTATTATCAAATGCTGTAGAAATAAGGACCAAAGTGTGAATGAATTATTAAATCCTTCATCAATATTCAAGCACTGTGCAGACTTCCTTGTCATTACCAGAGCCAGCCGTACAACCCATGTGGACTTAGTCATGGTTTCCTCATATTGTGGCTATCTGCTCGTCTGGATCAACATCGTGCTGAGAGGGCGTGGAAGGCTCCCTGCTCAATTCTTGGTAACAAGGAAGCCAAGGCTTAGAATGAGGCCAGGTGCCAATATCTCTTCCACAGACTCACACACAATGACCTTTCCACTAGGCTCCGACCTGCAAATGTTCCACCACTTCCCAATGACCCCAAAGAATGGAGACCAAGCTCCAGACATCGGCATTTGGGACTTCAAGGTAAGCACTACAGTGAGGTTCTATACAGAAAAACGCTTTTCTTGACATGATGGTCTTTATTAGAAATTTATTCATTATGCTCTTCCGTTAGGGATATTATTTATACAGGGAAAGAAAACATCTACTAGGTAAATTAATTATAAAAAACTGCAGAATTATTTTAATAACACTTTGTTATCAGAAAGTGATGCATTAAACACAGAGTGAGCTTTTTAATTTCATAGTTATGTCTTCACATCATTTCATTCCAATCTTAGATAAAACATTGATCTTTCAAATAAACATAATTTGCTCTATTTTTCTTCATTTTTGTATTAATTAAGAACTTATTCAGGTTGAGACATTATCCAACTGTTGCATATTTGTGTGGAAGGAATAGAATAGTTTAAGACATATTGCATGACAGCAATTATTCCTTTATTCGAAAAATTATGTTTTCATTGAATGCTTCTTAGCATATAGAAGGGAATAGCGGGAAAGGGGACCACTGTTGCACATAGCTAGTTCACAGGAGGATCAGTTTTGTTCTTTGATGAATAGTAAATGTCCAGAGAACGGTTTTAGCATCAGTATCACTGTATAAAATTAACTGGGAAGGTAGTGAATCCAGGCAAAAGTCCATCAGACACACAAGAATTTCAGCACATCTTCTCGTACAGAAGTAAAAAATTCACTAAAAGCCACCCTGCGTAGGAATTGCCCTCTCTTATTTTATGTCTCATGAGAATGGCCCTGGAATAACCAGCAGGTGGGTGGTAACTTGTCTACAGACCAAGCCCTCATAGCAAATTCCAGAGGCTGGGTTTCTGCACCTGCACATACCCCTCATGGACCTCATTGTGAGAGAGGAAATGACTGGTTCAGGAAACAAACACAAGAATAAGAACATGGCTATATAGTTTGGAGAAACAAGCTCTCAGGCCCGCAGAACAAAAGACAATGAAATGACATAACATTAAGAAGAAAATATCATACCAAATGAGAAAGTGGCTGCCAGGGCTAGACTACCAGAACTTGGATCTCTCTCTCTCTCTCTCCTTATTTATTTTTGCCCCAGTATTCTTGAGAATCACTGGAGAAACATACCATTTTTAAGTGTTATGGACAATCTGGAAAACAGAAGACTGTATCAGAAGACTCGATTTGGATTGTATAGTGGTAAAGGAAGACATTTCATGAGTCCATAGCAAATAAACTAGGCAAAGCCTGGTGCTGTCCAAGGTCTTCTTTTTCACTGTTTACTTTGACCAGTTCCTCCTGCAAACTTTTATTTCTCAGACAAGGTAGACATTATCTGAAGGCCCATAGCAAATGCCGTGTGCTGGTGGAGCTTTGTGGTTCTAAAATCCATCTCCTATGCCATTGCTATTGATTGAGTATGGGGAACTTTGTTGCCAACAACTCAGAGGCAAGCTATGCGAACTCTACATATAGAACTGAAAATCATGCTTTGAGTTTTACTTTTCATTATGAAATGAGCAAAGTTTTTGATGCATACAGAAGAGAGACGACTTGATGGTGTACAGAAATATCCCTTTCTGAAACTCTGCAGCACAGTCTGTGCGTAATTTAGCTACTAAGAAATATATATATAGAAACATCCATTGAGGAAAAACTGAAGTCTGCATCTGTATAGAAGTTATGCATGACTACTAAAATTACACAAAAAGAATGCCTATGGTTCATAGGAAAAATTATCTGTTTAAAAGTAGTCAGCTTCAAAGTTGGGGATGATGGTATATACCTATTACCATAGCACTTGGGAGGCTGAGACAGAAGAACCCTTAGTTCAAGGCCAGCCTGGGCCATGTTGGAAGACATGGGTACTGGGGAATCAAACCTGGGTCGTTAGGCTTTGCAGGCAAGCACTTTAACCCCTAGATAACCTCTCCAGCCCCATCTTTATTCTTTTTCACACTACTTTTTTTTAACATGTGCATAGTATGTAGGGTGGGGATGTGCTTATGTAGCACTCCTGTGCTTGCCTGGAGCACCTCTTAGGCTTGTCTGTGGCAGTCAGAGAACATCAGATGTCCCCTCCATCTCTCACCCCCTTGCATTTTTCCATGAGATGGAACATGCCATGAGCAAGCACCAGGAATTCTCCAGTCTCTGCAGGACTGGGGTTATACATGGAAATGGCCATGCCCAGCTGTAAATGTGAGCTCTGGAGATGCAAAATCAGGCAATCACACTTCCCCCGGATGTGCTCTTAACCACTGAGCCATTTCTCTAGACCTCTAGCATTCTTATAATCACCTCTGTAGTACCACTTCTTGGAAAAACTGAGTGGCCTTCAACTCCTTATTGAAAATCAGTTTACCATCAGAGTTAGCTAAATTTCTGGACTTTTAATTCTATTCAATTTATTTGTGTATATCTCTATATCAGTACCAAACCTAAAGCAAGACAAAATTTAATCACTTAGCATTAACTCTTGAGTATATAGCCAATCAGTTGCAAGAAATAATGAACGATGCTGGGTTTCTTTGTACAGAAAGAGTAGATTACCTCACCACTATGATAGCCTCCTCTTAATTGCTGTCATGGTAATACAAATTAATGTATAATAGATATTCACAGACGTGGAGAATTATGTGAAATTATGTGGATTCCTCCTTTCTTGAGAATACCAAGGGCCTAACCATGCTGTTCAAAGGGTGCTACATTGATTTCTATGAGCAAGAGATTCTTTAAGAAGTTGCCATAGCAACTGTGGCCTCAGACTGTACCAGATGATAGAATGTATTTCAGCGTAAGCAGTCTTTTGATCTGCACCCTTTTCTAGGAGAGACTGAACCCACGGAACATGGTGATACAAAGGAAACTGTCTTAATTGAAAAGGACTCTTCTCTTTAATATATGCTGATTGAAGTTTGAATATTCATATTGGATGTGAAGTTGTGTTTGCAGTTACCCCTTCAGGCATGTTTGGATAAGCCATTACATGGAAAAATCACCTTTGTGATCTCAGTACAAATAGAAAAGAAGAAAATATGAATATATTGTGAGCTTTCTCTACAGGATCCGAAATTATTACCCTTGGCTTTTCAAATAAATTTCATTGTTGCGACTAATTGAATTGGTTTGGGGCTCTTTTTTTCTTTCTAATTTGGACTTTCCTTAGAGAATTTCAAATTCACGCATTCAATTGCAGAAGGGTTACAGTGCCTTTACACTAATGAGGCCATTAGTGGTAAACTTGGCTGTTTTAAAACAAGTCCCGGAATGCACTTTCCTCCTTGGTCATTTTCTTTCCAGAGAAGGGGCTTCCTTCTGCACCAAAAGAGCCTTGAAATCCCACCTTCTTGTCAGCAGGTGCGCATTCTGCTCCAGTGGCTGTCTCTGGACCCTGACCTCAGAATTGCTTGACTGAAAGGCATTTCTGACACTGGCTCACAGCAGAGCTGGTCAGGAGCACATCTCCTTTCGGTGTGATATCTTTTGCAGAGGAACATTGCACAGAACTGTGACACTTTCCTTTTTCAGTACAACCCACATAATGAAACCCCTCTCTGCTCAGATTTAGAGGGTCTGATAATTTAACCCCTGCCCTGCTGCAGACAGTGACATTACAGAAGTTATTTGCATAACCATTCATTGACTTCATGACCTAAACTGAGTTCTGATAGTTTCTCTTCACTAACAGAGATGTGTGCTTTAAAATGAGATTCTGCCTCATAAAATAGGCTGCCTATTAAATTTGAACTTTAGATGAAGTTTAAATTTTATTACTTTGTGCTAATAGGGTGGTTCTCACATGAGCCTCAAGAGAAACGGATATTCCTAAACTATTCAAAGTGTGATCATTATGTTCAGCATTATTTTTGCTGAGTCATACACCGACATGAAATCTAGTGGGTGAAATGCCGGGAGAAAGATCTCAGGAAGGTTTGATGAAATCGTAATGATTCCAGCGCTGCAGTCTAGATGCAGGCGGGGAGGGTAAAAGGCCAGGGGTTGGGATCTTCCTTAATCAGAGACAGGCGTTAGGCCACGCTTCCTGAATCAAGCTCTTGGCTAACCACCATAGCGTGTGATCTTCCCTTCCATGGAAACACACGTAAAGACACTGTGTGGTACCCCCACTGCTCTCTGGTTTGGCCTCCATGCTGTGAGCCTGCACTGGGTGCCAGACTTAGCTTTGCACTGTGCTATTCCCCACCCATTCATCACGGTGCGTCCATGTTCTTTTGGCCTTTGAGAAAGATGCTCTCAGGTGGTTCACAAAGGGCTGCCTGTGAGTTTCCGTGTTTCAAACCTCTGTGCCTCCATTCATTGTCTCATTTCTGTTTCTGATTGTGAGCCATCTGTAATGTGTAATCTGCTCTCGGGATTTTCCTTGAGATTTGCTCAGCTGCAGCATGTCTCTGTGACTAAACAGAGGTGAATGAACACATCTGACATCTGCCTCGAAAACTCTCACAACGACAGGCTGTTGGATAGCGTCTAACTCACTAGAATCCCATCCACCTCGGAAGACCACAACCGGGAAAACCGAGGTCCCCAGAAACAGCACTTCTCAGCATTCTTCTTTGTTTTCCCTAACTGCTCTTTGAAAGCTCCAGGGGTAAAATTAAACTACATGTTCAATAGCAACAAGAAAATGAAGTCACCAGTTCTTAGGACTCGGTTCTGGGACAACAATAAAATTCTTCATCTCTTTCCTCCCAAAACTACATCCCAACCCATACCCCAGTAGTCAGGTGTGATGCCACCTGGCCTTCACATCTCTCCAACACCAAGCCTGGTGCAGCACCCTATTTTCACTGCTCTGACATCCATCACCAACTCTCTATTCTTTTAAAGGGCAAGTCAATAGTTCACCTTTGTAAATTGATTACACTTAATTATTCTATCCATCTATGTTATCCCCAAGGTTTGATTTAAATGCCTTAGGTTTTATAAGCCATACACTTGCTCTACTTTGAAACAACAGATTTAGCCCAGTTTGGCACATGATGCGCATACAATTATACACAGAACTTTATATACATTGTGCTGGTAACCATCCCTGGTTGTGGCAAAATACCTAAAGTCATTTTAAATATTTGAGTACCAAAATTAGTATTGGATTAGTAATGTTAAATTTTGTGGGCATAATACTTGCATTGTATTTTATTGTGTTAAGGAAAATGCTTTCATTCTAGGACATGTGTACCAAATACTTAGGGATAAACTTTCATATGTGATGATGTCTTCAAATAATGCCAAAGCTCAGCTCTCTGCTACCTCACTAAAGAGGAGATTACAAAATATTAAAAAAGCAACACATCTAGGAGAAAAATTAAATGCTCAATGTTATTTTTTTTTTTGCAGTAATGCCACAGCTCTTAACCCTGTATCATCATCCCAGCCCCTTTACAATACTGTGGAAAGCAGCTATGCATATGTTCTGTTACTCCCCACCACTTTCCTCAAAACTCTTTTTCTTCTCATGGTCCTCTTTCTAGTTTCATTCTTAATGCCCTTACTCATGCTGTTTTTTTACACGCAGATCCTAGTTTTTCACGTCTGTGCATGTGGGCGTTATTAGGGGTATAGCTTTAGCTTGATATTAAATGCTTCATTTAATGAATAAGTCATATCTCAAGATGTTTCCCTCAGCATATTTAAAGTTGTAAATTATATTCTATTAAAATATTGTAGGAGTGTGTGTTGGTGGTAGAGTAGTGAGTGTTGCTCCCTTCTACAGTATTGCAGGGGCTGGAGGGACAATGCAGAGATTAAGAGAATTTTCTCTTTAAGCATGAGGGCCTGAGAGGGTTTGAGACTACCTGAGTTCAACTCCTCAGAAACTATAGCAAAGCCTGGGCTTGCCCATGCATGACTGCATCCCTAGTCCATGGGCAGGAGGTGGAGAACAGAGAACTGCTAGAGCTAGCTGATCAGAAGGAGGAGCTTTGAAAAGAGTGAAAAACACTATGTCAAGGAAGTTCAACGATAAGCCTTAAAGTAAGTCACCCCAAATCTTCTCCTGGTCTCTGCATGTACATGCATGGTACATGCACAACTGCGCACACACAAGTGCATATAGCATACACAATAATACACCACACCACACAAGCACACATATATGAATGAAGCATGATCCACGTCACAACAATAGCACTGTTTGTTTGTTTGTTTGGGACAAATTTTCTATTGTACCCCAGGCTGACCTGAACCTTGCGATACTACTGTGTCCGTTTTCCAAGCTCTGAGCATTCAGATGTGTCCCACCCGCCATGTTACTGCTGAAATATGAACCCGAAACCTTGTGTTGCCACGTGGGTGCTCTCCCAAAGACATGCATCCAAGCCTTTGACTAGCTATTTCTTATGACGTGATCAGCTCTGGGGTCTCTACTCAGGGAAGTGCAGGCAGGCCTCAGTTTTTACTTTTTAAAACACTGGTGTTTGTCTAATTATTAATTATTTATGAGAAAGAGAGAGAGAAAGAGAGAGAGAGAGAGAGAGAGAGAGTGAATGAGCACACCAGGGCCTCCAGCCACTGTAAATAAACTCCAGACACCTGTACCACCTTGTATATCTGGCTTACGTGGGTCAAGGGGAATGGAACCTGGGTCCTTTGGCAGACAAGTGCCTTAACCACTAAGCCGTCTCTCAATACCTACTTTTTTTTTTTTTTTGGTTTTGTGAGGTAGGGTCTCACTCTGGTCCAGGCTGACCTGGAATTAACTATGTAGTCTCAGGGTGGCCTCGAACTCTCGGCGATCCTCCTACCTCTGCCTCCTGAGTGCTGGGATAAAGGCGTATGCAACCACGCCCGGCTTCAATACCTACTTTTTAAAAATGAGACTTTTACTAGCTTTTGAGGCACTTTATTAAGTACTTTGTCATAACTCTTTATTGGTATGAATCTATAAAGCGATTGACATTTCAACAAATTTATTATATTAGCTATATTTCAGTGAGAGAGATTTTCATTAATCTATTCTGAAATAGCAGTTTATATTTTCTCTGTGAATTGAGATGTTTTAGAAAACTTAGATTAGTATTGAAAGAATCATTTTTCTTTGTGTTTCTTTTTTTGTTGTTGTTGTTTAACTACAGGCTAATTTTAAAATATTTCCTATGCCATTTTTTACTTCTTTGTTTTCCTTTTTATCTGGTATTCAATAATTTCTTAGGTACAGAACAGTTACAGGTTTAACATTCTTATCAATCTGAAAATTTTTAATAAAAAGTTTTAAACTATTGATATTTATTAATATGGACTTTTGGTCTTTTGTGTATTATATTTCCTCTGTTTATAGTTATTAAAAGGATTTTGCTTTGTAGTCTATTTCTTTGCTATGTTTTCTTCTGTTTTGAGAGATATTATAATTCTTTTTATTCTTGATGCTAATACATCTTGTCCTCTTTGATGGCAGGTTTTCAAAAGTAATCTCCATTAATTCTCTACTTCAATTGTTATTAAAATAAAATATTTTCTTTTCACTCTCTCTTACTCTATATTGTTACTCAGCTTTTGTAAATATTATATTGGGCCTTAACTATTACTTCTATTATGTATTTGTTTTCTTGGGCTCAACTATATTTATGCTAGTTTTTAAAATCTATCTTTTGCATATACTCTTATTTATAAGTTTGTGTGCGTGCGCACACATGTGTGTATGTGTGTGCATAACAGGGTCTCTTGCTGCTGTAAACACTATCTGGCTTTACGTGGAATGTGGGATTCTGGGTAATTAAAACAGGTCCAACAGCCTTTGCAGGTAGACATCTTTAGCTGCTCAGCCATCTACACAGCAGCTCTAAACATTGGCTTTTGTTCTTTGACAATTTATATGCATATGCCATATTTTCATTATGCATACACCCATTACTATTTTTTATCCCCTCTTCTTGCCACTGAATCAGTTCTTCCTAGCATTTGCCTCCCTACCACTCACCACCACAGAGAATAACTCCCCCACACTCAATAATCATTAAATGCCATTAGCTCCATAGGGAGGAATGAGGCGCCATGAGCCCCTCCCTCATCCATGACAACATTTTGATTAGCTCATATTTTGTGCAGATAACTTGTATGAGCTCATGATTGCAAAGGTTATGTCAGGAAGAGATGAAAGTTTTCCATAATACCCCTCCCCATCCTCCAGTTCTTACATTATTGTCTTTTTGTCTTTGTTGTCTCTTCTGTAATGTTACTTGGGCCTTGGCAGGGACCACATAGATGTCCTTGAGAAGGCTCAGCACTCAAATGTTACATATTTTCAGCACTTTGATCCATTCTGCTCTGAGTCTCTTCTACCACTGGGTATTGGGTGGGGGACAGGGGAACTTTAATTTTCTTTCCTTTCCTTTCCTTTCCTTTCCTTTCCTTTCCTTTCCTTTCCTTTCCTTTCCTTTCCTTTCCTTTCCTTTCCTTTTCTTTTATTTAAATTTTATTCTCCTCTCCTCTCCTCTCCTCCTCTTCTCTTCTCTTCTCTTCTCTTCTCTTCTCTTCTCTTCTCTTCTCTTCTCTTCTCTTCTCTTCTCTCTTCTCTTCTCCCCTCCCCTCCCCTCCCCTCCCCTCCGCTTCCCTTCCCTTCGCTTCCCTTCCCTTCCCTTCCCTTCGCTTCCCTTCCCTTCCCTTCCCTTCCCTTCCCTTCCCTTCCCTTCCCTTCCCTTCCCTTCCCTTCCCTTCCCTTCCCTTCCCTTCCCTTCCCTTCCCTTCCCTTCCCTTCCCTTCCCTTCCCTTCCCTTCTCTTCTCTTCTCTTCTCTTCTCTTTTCTGACCAAGGGTGAAAGCAGCACCAACCTGTGGGTATAAACATAATAGCAGTAGAAATTTCCTCCCTAGGGCCTACAACCTCCTCAGCCCTAGGCTTCTGACCAGCTACCAGGTATGCATGAGACTGGTCTTGTGGAGAAGGCCTCAAATCCAATCAGAAAGTAGTTGGTTACTGCCATGATAGTCAAACTACTGTGGAAGAAGCCCCACCCTCCCCACTGTCTACTCCCTTTCTGGGAATTCCATGGTTGACAGTTTTGCCAGTTCATCCAGATGCATTGCTGTGGGCTGGAGGTAATTATGGGTGCCTGCTTCTGTGCATCAAAACTTAACAGATAGCTCAACTTGTTCTTTACTGAGACAACAGACAATTGATTAGTCCAGGACACTCAATTATTGACAGAGACCACTGCAACATACTTCAACACCCTCAACTCAGCCCTCAGATGGGTTTTCCAACTTTTGCAGACTCCCATCCATATCAGTGGGCACTTTCTTGCTTGTAGTAAAAGCTCGCTGCTTCTGCAATCTCCGAATCCTATTTAACAAAGTCTGTTATACATTCCTCTACGTCTGTTGTGCATGATTGTCTCACAGTCAGGAAACAGTAATCCATTACCACTCCTTGGGTAGGAATCCATGTGAGCAGGGCTCACAGGGAGTTCCCTCTATCTCACCACTACTATAAAAGTGTGCACAGCTTGCCTGTCAGATTAGTATTGTAGTACTGGCCAGGGTCTATTGCTGGATAAGACCATTGGTGACTTTTTTTCTTCTAGCAGCCTGCATAGCATCCTCCAGCTCTATGAGAGCTTGTCAACGGGGAGGAAGATCCTTCCAGTTGCATTCCACCTTGATTTGGCTAAGCTGTGTAGTCAAAGAATGTGGTTTCTCTAATGAGCGGGTCTTACCAGTTCAGGCTAATGGGCACCCATTGGACATCAATGGCAGTCCAAATTCAGCTGAAGACACAGGCTCTACTATCTGTCTATCTATCTATCTATCTATCTATCTATCTATCTATCTATCTATCTATCTGTCTATCTACCTATCTATCTATCTATCTACCTACCTAATTTTCCTTCCTCAAAATGCAAACTTTAAAATATTACTCCAAAATTGAAGCAAATAAATACTTTCTTACCTGAAGAAAAGGCTTGTCATGGACATAAAGTATTCAAAGTCAATCAGATCCTTGTTTTGCTCTTGTTGATACATTTGGGACTCTGAATTCAGAATCTGGATTTCTTCTATATAAATCAACTTCATTTACCCCTTTTGCTTAGGTCTTAGGAAACTAACAAAGAACTAATTAAGAGAATATGCTGGCAATGGGGTAAGGGCGTGTGTGTGTGTGTGTGTGTGTGTGTGTAATTGCTCATTTAAATTTACCCAAGTCCTCTGCCATAGCTGTGGGATACCCTTCAAAGTATACATGAATAATGTTGGCCTTGAGCTGTGGGATAAACAACCCATGACAATAACACCAAGAGATGAGGAACAAGGCCTCAACCACACCTTTGTAAATGCCTTGAAATCTAGTCACTTTCCAAAACCCAGTGGCTTTTAAAAGGTTTCAATATTTTACATAGATGTTAAATTCGAAGCTTAAACATTGAGTTTGAAAGCTTTCAAATGACACATACCCTGAATTTATTTTTAGACTATTTGAATTTTCTTGAAGGCCAATCAATAAATCTTCCAGCCATTGTACACTTGCCTCTTTCTTTACAATGAATTTTTCTTCTTTTGGAGGATTAAGTAAGAGAATGAAGTTCCCAATTTTTAATTAAAAAATATATTAATAGCTTTGGCTTCCTGTTTGGTTCATTTATAATACTCAAGGGGCTTATGACAGGGATAATTTAACACTTTTTTGGTGGGGAGGGCTTAGAATACAGATGGCTGAGCTGAAAAGGTCAGCCTTGGCTCTTGGAATGCCTTTATTTTTGAAAGCTGAAGTCTATAAACAAGTTTTATGGAAACATAAAATTGTGTTTTTAACTGACTATTTTTAAAAAATATTTTATTTTTATTTATTTATTAGAGACAGAGTGAGTGAGGGACAGAGAGAGAGAGAGAGTGAATGGGCATACCAGGACCTCTAGCCAGTGCAAACGAATCTCCAGATGTATGTGCCACCATGTGGCTTACGTGGGACCTGGAGAATTGAACCTGGGTCCTTAGGCTTCACAGACATGTGCCTTAACTACTAAGCCATCTCTCCACGCGCCCCCCCTGAGTATTTTGTAATGTTCTTTGTGTAGGGTGATGAAATGATCATAGATGGGGTAAGAAACTGGATTTTCCCAAATCAAGTGTTGAATAGAAACATGGTAAAGCATCTAGATAAGATAGCATTGCTGCTTATGTAGCTTGTTTTCAGAAACCCACCAAAAAGAACTCAGAAAGAAGGGCAGATGGCCTGGTTTGGTGGTGCACGCCTTTAATGCCAGCACTCAGGAGGCAGAAGTAAGAGGATTGTGATGAGTTCAAGACCACCCTGAGACCACATAGTGAATCCCAGGTCAGCCTAGGCTAGAGAGAGACTCTACCTCAGGGGGGAAAAAAGGTAGGTGATTATATTTATAATACCACCAGAGCTGTGACTGTGTCTGTAATCAAACAACATACAAAATTCTCTCCACTTACTTCAGTCAAGTTTGTATTGCTGCCAGGAAACACTTGACCAAGAGCAGCTTGTGGGGAAAAAGGATTTTATTTTGGCTTACAGGTTCAAGGGGAAGCTCCATGATGGCAGGGGAAACGATGGCATGAGTAGAGGGTGGACATCACCCCCTGGCCAATGTAAGGTGGACAAGAGCAACAAGAGAGTATGCCAAACACTGGCAAGGGAAACTGGCAGTGATAGCCACAAGTCTGCCCTCAACAATAAATACACCGCCACCAGAAGGCATCAATTCCCAAATGTCTATCAGCTGGGAACTAGCATTCAGACCAATTAAGTTTATGGGGTATACCTGAATCAACCCACCACACCACTTTTTATTGTTTCTTGAGGAATTACCAAGAAAGAAGCAAGGGAAAAAATTAAAACCAGTTAAATGAAAAAAGTCACCTATGTCCCTTCTGTTGGAGGGTTGTTTCCTCTGTTCCCCTTCCTCACTCTGCAGTGGAAGATGAGGAACAAGGCTGAGGGCTCAGCAGCTAATGTGGGCTGGTCCAGCTAATGACACAGCTCTGGGCCCCAGGGTCCTTTAGGCTGCTGCTCTTGGATAAGCAAACCAAGAAATGATCATTGCAAGCTGGGACGTTCATGTATCATTCAGTAGTCATGATGCATTCGGAGTTCATCTGAGAAGAGTGCTTTGATGCTCATTGTGAATTCCAGAATCCTCATAGATCTTGTTTTCAGAAGCAAAAACATTATATTATGAAAGGAAAGTTTACATCTTCTAAGGGTACAAAACAGTAACCAGTGAACATCATCTCAGAGACACAAATCACCATGAACAAAAGCACAGATTTCATCACTTAAAACCATCTTGATGGAGGCTTGAGCAGCCACTTACGGCTACAGCTGCACTGCAATCATATTTAACACGCTCGCTCCTCGTGATGGAGACAGCAAGCCGCCAGCAGAGGAGAAGGCAAAGCAACACTGCGGGGGTACGAGGAAAAACAGCTGTCAAACTCATCAATTGGCCGGGAGTGGTGGTACACGCCTTTAATCCCAGCACATGGGAGGCAGAGGTAGGAGGATTGCTGTGAGTTTGAGGCCACCCTGAGACTACATAGTGAGTCCAGGTCAGCCTGAACTAGAGTGAGACCTTACCTCAAAAAGCCAAAATAAATAAATAAGAAAAATAAGTTGGGTGTGGTGGTGCACACCTTTAATCCCAGCACTCGGGAGGCAGAGGTAGTAGGGTCACCATAAATTCAAGGCCACCCTGAGACTACATAGTGAATTCTAGTCTGGGCTAGAGTGAGACCCTACCTTGAAAAACCAAAATAAATAAATAAATAAATAAATAAATAAATAAATAATAAAAAAATTAAATAAAAATAAAAAAAATAAATTTCTGTGACACAATTTGGCTCTGTGGAATGGAAAATTTCATTAGCCTTTCCTAATAAGCTGTAGGAAAGATTATAACATGAGTTACAGAGCTTTTTCATAATGAAGTAAGCACAAAGACATGTTTTCAACTCAAAATTATATTTAGATGTGTCATTTCAGTCTTTTAATAATTAGAAGACAGTTTATAAAAATATATTAGTGGCTTCACTGTGAAACTAAACATGTTGTTTTTGTTTTGTTTTGTTTTGTTTTCTGGAGGCTTATACAGAACAAAACAGGCTGTGCAGAAAATGTGTGGTGAAGGAAGATTCTTGACAACATGGGCTCAGGGTTACACTGTGTTGTGGACAGTGACGTATTACAACACTGGGGACCATGTCATTCATTTTTTCCTACTATAATGCCAAAATTAATTGTTAAGCTCAGGCTACAGAGATGACTTAGTGGTTAAGGCACTTGCCCACAAAGCCTAAGAAGACTTCGCTTTAATTCCCTAGTACCTACACAAAGGGAAGCACAAAGTGGCACATGAATTTACATGTGAAGTTCATTTGTAATAGCATTATGCCCTGGCATGTCCATTGTCGCTCTCCCTCCTTCTCTTTCTCCTTACAAATAAATGAATAAAAATATTTAAAAGAATTAATCTAATTTTATCATATTTTGATCAATCACTAAAAGATTATCTCAATTGTGAAATGGAGCTAAAAACAAATCAACATTAAGAATTTAAATAACCCATATAGAATAGATCACTTTCAAATAAAAGTAGGACTTTAGGATAAATTGTGTTTCTCTATTCCTGATTGGGAGTTGGGAAGTAATTTTAGCTTTAATCTGGAGTTGACAGAGACATTTAGACAATCTCAACAATCATGAAAGCTTTTTTCCTCTAAGTATTGTTGACCCTGTTTTCAATTAGTCGCCATTCAAGACCATTTTATGGACAATAGTTTGTCAGTGGTGAAATTTTTCTTCTCTTATGATAATGGAGCCAAGTGAAGGCTCGGAGTCGGCTGCTGGGAACATCAGCCATACAAAGTACCCAAAGCATCACAGTTGATTTGGGCTAAGTGTGTTTTCAATTAAGAGATCGAACTGTTTTATTAATAAGGAGGACCTCATGGTGGCTCTCAAGTAAAGGGTCCCATGCAGTTAGCTAATCATGGTCAATAATGCTACATAACAGAATACCCAAGCTTGGGAACTTAGGAATTCAAAGGAGGTCTGAAAATGAGACCACTGAGGGGCAGGATTAATGTGAAATTTTAATTTGATTCCAAAGCTATGGGTCTCAGACAATGAGGTTTATTAATGTGAATCTGATCTCATTTTCCAGAGATTAGCATAGAGATGGCTAGCACTCTAGCAAGGAAATCAAAGGTGACTTCAGAATTACAAACCTTGAAAATCAATCCTGTCACAGATTCAGAAAATAAACAACAACAAAAATGAAGTGCTGTGGGTTCTTCCCCTAGTCTCTTCTGAGGATCACATGAATATGGCTGTTCCAGAGTCTTCCATTAACCCTCCCCAGCTGGAAATTCAGAAGTATTGTGGGTGGATTCTAACACTGACAAGTCCTGGGATTGGGGTTGTGTCATAGTTCTGAGGGAAAGAGACAGAGGAATAAAGTAGAAAAGGAAACAAAAAACTAGGAAGTGTGTGTGTGTGTGTGTGTGTGTGTGTGTGTGTGTGTGTGTGTGTGTACGTATTTCTCATGGTGTCCTGGTCTTGGTTTCAGTTCAAATTGTTCTTGCATCCCATGAGATAATAGTAGAACAGGCATTTTCTTGCTTCTGTAAGGTTCGCTACAAATTCATAAGCAGCACAATAGGGTTTACTTACACATACACTAACACGCATTTTCATCACGCATACTTTGTTGCTATTCTGTATGTGTTGGTGTGGGCTTAGTTAACATTCAAGCAGCACAGGTTACACGGAAGGATCTAAGAGTTTGAGGATGCCTCAAGAGAGCAAGCATCATTCCATAATCATCCACTAAGAGAATTTTCTTGCTTGTAGCTTGTTCTATTCTAAAAAAAAAATTCAATCCACTTAGCTTACTAAAACAACCAATCAGTTTTTAGCATCTTTGTTCCCTAGGCTCAGGACTAAAGAAATCAGCTTACATGTCATATATAACCTTACCAAGTTAGAATCTAGTCTGGAACCTAGATCAGATAATCTGGGCATGGTCTACTGTCAAATGAGGGAAGAACAGAGTTAATTTCAAAAATATGTTGTTTTCAACCACGATGGTCAAGGCAAGTTTTATTCATCCAAAATGTCAGTTCACCCTATAAATATTTGCTGAGCATTGCCAACATCTAGGAGATATTTGGACACTAGAAACACTAAAATCTAATAACAGAGTGATCTTGAGGGCAGAAGGTAGTGGCAAAGTAAACAATTATAATATGACAATTGTTGGCACTTAGGTACAATTATAGGGGTTCACAAGAGAAAGTCTTAGAGACATCAGGAGTGGTTTTCAAAGACAGGTGGTGATCTGGTGAGTGAGAAAAAGACAACATGATGATGACATGCAAAATGGGTGGTAAAGGGACTGGTCAGATGGTGCACTGGATCAAGTGTTTGCCATTCAAGAAAGTACATCTCTGTTCTGAGTGCCACAACAGCAAGACAGGGTTGGTGGGGTGGAGATGAGAGAATCTTGAGAAGCTGACAGGCCAGCCAGCCTGGCAAAAAATACAGCAACAAACAGCAAGAAACCCTGCCTAAAATAAGGTGGAAGGCAAGGACTGGCACCTTGTGATCTACACACATGTACTATGACATACATGCCCACACTCACTCACAAGGAAGGTATCCTCGTCAAAAGAAATATGAGTTGTGGAGTGGTGGCACACACCTTTAATCTCAACACTCGGGAGGCACAAGTAGGAAATGTTTCTGTGTATGCATACGTGTGTGTGTCCATGCATGTGTGTTGAATATAATGGGTATTGATAAACTATTTTAAAATGTAACCATTATTATTCAAGAATTATAAAACCCACACATTAGATGACTGCTACTGAAGACATGATTTTTCACTCACAGTGTCCAGGAGAATGTGGCACATCATGCCACACAGGGCAACACAGGGACTCATGAGGGATGGTGAGGAGAAATGAGAGGAAAACAAAGCATAGAAAACAGTATTAGCCGGCTAAGGAGTGATGCTTTGACTAATTTATTGTAACTGGAACACAGACTGCCCTCCGTTTGTCTGATCTCTGGTCACGGGGTGGTGGTAGCAATGGGTTTGTGACTCCAGAGTGTAGGAAATTGGTAGAACAAGTTCTGAAGGGGAAGAAGTCTTCAATTGCTGGTATGCACATGAAATGGGGCAATGTTCTCTATGTTTAGAAATTGGCCAGACCTTGAAGGGACTGTCTCTACTTGAGATGAGATGTCACTTATCTCAAGATGCAGAGACACTAGTACACATGAAACAAACAAACAAAACCATGATTAATAAACGAGAGAACTGGCGAGTCAGAAGCAAGGCCAACCCAAGAGGGTCTTCTCTTCTCTGATCCCAGACAGGAAGCTCAGGATGGAAGAGTCGTGAGCAGACCCTCTGAGAGGCCAAGGGGCCACTGTGGTAGTAACGACTGAGTCTGTGCCAGAGCCAGGATTCCTGTCTTCTCAAATTCTCCTCAAGCTCTGCTACTCTCTTTGGCAATATCTTCTCTCCCGTGTTTGCTCCTCGCCATTGACACAAGCTCTGTTAACTGGAACAGAGGTGGGAGAGACAAGCTTTCCCTATGTTTTGCTCACGTACATTCCCTCTTCCCACAGCATCTCACAGAGATACCCGTTCACCAAAACCACAGCGTTCTTTCTATTTCTTACATAGTGCCAGATCCACATGTAATGTGTGAAACACATTTTTTTTCTTTGATTATATAAATTTCATCCAAGTACTTACTGAATTTCAGAAAGGGGCTTAGACATATTTAGACACTAACAAATAGTACAATATGTCTTTTAGAAGTTTCACTTAAAGACAATTTTACTTCTAGTTTCATAAAAAATATTGATTTGGCATTAAGCAAAAATCTTCATTTTGTAAATATTTCCGTCCCATAACCCTCACTGTGTTCTCAGGATTGACAAACGCTGCCCTTAGTGTCTCAGCCCCACATCCTTAGTTACCTTAGTTACTGTCCTTAGCAGGGGGCCTTACTGTTTCTCCTTCCCTCTGGAGCTGCATTAACACTTCCTCTGTGAAAACAGCTCACTTGTACTGGCTAATTTACATTTTTGTGCCTAAAGAAGAAAAGAATCACATGCATGTCCACCAGTTCTGACCCAAACTTTTCATTCATCTTCTGTGTTTCCCAGTCATGTAATCACTGTGATGTTACCTTATAAATCCTTATGGAAAGGGTTCCTATTCCTTTTAAGGTATTTTACACCTACCAACTACAGCATAGCATAAAGCACATTTTATATCCCAGGCTACCTCGAGATTTTTACTATAGTATAACAATAAGGATTTCCACACCAACAGAGTAGGTTGTATTAATTTTTACAGATCCTTTATCATGCTTATTTAAATATTTCCTTGTCTCCTACATTGAGAATGCATCCAACAGGCTTTTATGTCTTTCTGTATATAATTCCTCACTCAGGCAAGCTTTCAGGAACACCTGCAGCTGTGAGAAGAAAGGGTTAAGTATAGGCTATGACAAAAGGACATACACTAGAATAGCTGGAGAAGCAGGCACATTTATGAGGGAGTATTTGCCAAGTGTTCTGCCTCTTCCCCTCAGAGCTGCTTTGCCTAGACGTAAGTATTACACCTAACAGTAGGAGCTACTCCTCAAGTCACACTTAAATTCTTCCCTCTGGGGCTGGAGAGATGGCTTAGCAGTTAAGGCATTTGTCCTTGAAGCCAGAGGATCCCGGTTCTATTCTGCAGGACCCACGTGAGCCAGATGCATAAGGGGCACATGCATCTGGAGTTCGTTTGCAGTGGCTGGAGGCCCTGGAGCGCCCATTCTCTCTCTGTCTGCTTCTCTTCTATCCTTCTCTCTCTGATTGCAAATAAATACATACATACATAAATAAATATTAAAAAAATTCTTCCCTCTGTCTTCTTTCTTTCTTCTTTCTCACTTCTATTCCAGGGCTCTAGTAACCCCCACAATACAAGTTATCTCTACTCTCACAAAGTAAGTTTTAAGCAATAAAATCTGTGGGTGTTGCTAACCTATAACCCAATGATAATATACATTCAAAATATTAGTAAATGAGATAGATGTTACAACAATATAGAAATTATGAGATCAGGTAGGTTCTCTTACAAATGTATAATTTTGAAGTAAAAAAAAAAAAGGGACACAATTAACAATATTTACCCAAGAAAGTTAGTGTGCTGGTATGTGTTCTGACCATTTTTCTAAATATAGAAAGAATTACTAAACACACTATTGAGCTTGACGAGGATGAGTAACATATGGTCAATATAAAAATAAATGATGTTTCGGGCTGGAGAGATGGCTTAATGATTAACGTGCTTGCCTGTGAAGCCTAAGGACCCAGGTTTGAATCCCCAGAACCCACATAAGCCAGATGCACATGGTGTAACATGCATCTGGAGTTCAATTACAGTGGCCGGAGGTCCTGGAATGCTCATTCTCTTCCTCTCTTTCTCTTTGTCTATCTTTCAAACATATATAAAAATAAGTAAAAAATAAATGACTTTTCCGTTAACTTGTAATGACCAAATAAACAGCGTGGTAAAGATTGCTGTACATATAGAAAATTACCCAGTAATGCCATTTATGAGCACTTGCAGAAAATACCAAGTGGAACAAATAAGTAAATGATTCATATAAAATAATACGATGCTAGAAGAACCTATAAAGTGCTGGTGAAATCAGTGGGGATACCTTTATGTTTGCAACAAAGTGAAGAGACATTGGGCAATTATTCTAATCCTTCCTTGGAGCAAATATCAATTGCTCTACTGTTTTTTCCTGCTGTGGCTTCAAGCTTGATTCTCAATAAATAAATCCTAGGGAATAACAATAGCAATCAGCAAGAGCAGCCTGTGGGATAAGCTGCAGAAGTGAGTGAAATATGGAACATTACCTCTTAGTTTTCACCATTTCTCTCATCTCAAGCAGCATTTTACCAACAATGACATTTTAAAAAACAGATTCCAGAGAAAGTTCCATTTGGCTATTTTCTAGGTGGACAACCAGAGAAGTACATATTTTTAACGTGCTAATTTGCACTTTGACAACTTTGAATAAAATTTCATCAACACAGATTTTTTTCCATAGGAAATCCCAGCCTGCAAATAGCCATTAAAATTAAAGTAATTTATCCTTCCTAGAAACTAATGCTGTTGTTTATGACCAATGGGGGAATACAAGGTGACCTCACAAACCCTCTGCTTATTTTGGGATTTTGTCTGTTCAATTTTCCTTAAGGGAATATTGGCCCCTGGTCAGTGCAAATGATTTCTGTTTCTGAGTGAGCCTCAGGGAGGAAATTTTTTTTTTAAATAGCCTCAAGGTGGAGCTGTTATATTTTCAGAAGACAACAAACACCAGTCTTGCTTTATTACAGAATTTTGTTAGAACACTGAAGAAAGGTTTTTGCTATTTTGATAAAAAGAGACGGAAGATTACCATTTTCTCCTCTATCTAATTGTGAAAGAGTGATAGATGTTAAGTTGCAGTACAATAGCAATGACTTCACCATCCATTACAGGCTCCAGCGGGGGCTGTGTGACAAGATGCACCTCCTTTTGTGTGCACAAACTCACTGTGAGAACCACAACTGGCTTCGGCCAGGCCTTCAGAAAACATAGCATTTTAGAAATACAGTTTTGTGTGTGACCTCTGCTGGAGTAATTAAGGCTATATTAGGCAAATATGGGAAAGTTTTATATCATTGTGGTGACATATCTTTAATATCTTGGTGGTAATTTAGCCACAGGCAGGTTTAATGAACAGCAAGAATAGATGAGGTAAATAAAAACCATTGGAATGAAATCAGAGCACAATAAAGTTTAACATATTGTATATGGCAGGTAAGTGGTTGAGCTCAGTGGTAGTCATTGCCTAGCAACCTAGAATGAATATTGTTTTTCGGGTTGAATCCCTATTGTGATGGTTTGAATGAATTGCTTCCCATTGACACTTGTGGCTTTTGCCAGTAAGTGGTGCTATTCTGGAAGGTTGTGGAGTTGTTAGGAGGTGGGGACTTCACTGCTGCTGGGGTATGGTCTAGAGGTTGTATAGTCCAGCCTCGCTTGCTCTTCTGACTTTCTACTTCCTCTCTCCTGATAAGACGCTGTGATGCCAGCCTTCTGCTGTGGACATGCTTCTCCTGCCACGATGGTCTCTGGAACTACAAAGGTAAATGTGGACTGTGGAGCTCAGAGCATGATGAGGCTTTTAAAGAAGGACACGATCAGGAACCGGGCTACAGGTAGTTTGTGTGTTATCCCAACAAAGAAACTGTCTGCATTTTGCCTGCGTTCTGAGAACATGAGCAAACTTTAATTTAAAAATAATTCATGGGCTGGAGAGATGGCTTAGCGGTTAAGGCGCCTGCCTCCTAAGCCTAAGAACGCTGGTTCCAATCTCCAGGTCCCACGTTTAGCCAGATGCAAAGTGACGCAAGGGCGCAATGCCGCACTTGACCACAAGGGGGTGCACACATCTGGATTTCATTCACAGCAGCTGAGAGGCTGCTAGCATACCCATCTCTATCTGTCTTCCTCTCCCTCTCTCTCTGTCTCTTTCTGTCTCTCTCCAAAATAATAATAATAATAATTCACTAGTATGTTTGTCAGAGGGAATGCCAAAGCAGGCACACACTGAGTGTGTGGAATAGAATCTCTTCAGCGTTGTGATTCAGGTGTAAAGGGAGAGAGTGTAAAGGGACAGCAGGAAGATATAAAAAGTGTAAATTGTGTCACAGAAAAAAACGTAAGCAAATATAAAGTCCCAGACCCAGAAACCATGCCTTCTTAGACTGCAATACTTATGTAGATTACCGCCATTAAGATAAGCCAATGCCCTGCACTGACCACAAGAAAGATGGTCGCCCATCTATAATACTATCTCCCCACATGCGGAAGGTTTAAGCAAGGAAGAACATAAATTATTTTGGAATGGCATGAAGGAAGAATGCTGAAAGCAGTTTCTGATTCCCAAGGTCTCATACAGAGTCTGCTACAACTGTGTTCCATGGGGGCCTGGCTTTATTCTGATCTGATAGTAGAGCTTTGCAGGACTGCACATGAGATTCTGGTTTTGGAAGAAAGGAATATGCAAGATTCAGAGGGAGTGTCATAGAGTATTTCCCTAGAATTTCAAAGATCCACTGAAACTAAGCAAAGTGAAGCAGGGTCAGAGTCGCTGTAATGTCACCACATGAAGCTGTGAAGGTTATCCTTAGGTTGAAGTGGAGATGCCAGGATGTTAGGGACGCCAGGGCAGAGGGACATCTGCCAAAAAAAGCAGCAGTATCAGGGCACATTCAACCCAGGAAAGAGGCCACAGGCCCACAGTTGGAGGGGCAGAGCTACGCAAGCTTTTTAGAACCTAAAGGATTTTACTAGGAGTCACAGATACCAGACAGATTTGAAGTTTTCTCTGATGTGCATGAGTCTTGCTTTTGTCCCACCTTTCTTTGTAATGATCTCATTTCTCCCTTTTATAATGTGAATGTCTATTTGAGGCCACTATATTTTGGAAGGCTTACATGTGTTTTGATTTTTTACGGGGCTCCCAGCTGAAGAGATTGACTTGAGACTCAGATGAGACCTTAGATTTTGAGCAGTATTGAAACAGATAAAGACTGCGGGGACTTCTAAAAGTGGACTGAACACATTTTACTTTATGAGGTGATCATGCTTCCATGGGGGTCAGGGTCAGAATGTAGTGGTTTGAATGTAATATGCCCCCATAGAGTCATGTATAGGAATAATTAATTCCTAGGTAGTGGCACTGTTCTAGAATGTTGTGGGACCTTAACGAGGTAGAGCTTTGCTGGAGGAAATGGGTCACTATGGGCAGACTTTGACAGTTTGTAGTTGACACATGTTTGTTATTCTCACTCTACTTTCTCCCTGTTGATCTGAGGATGTGACTCTGGATTTCTTCTACCCCTCCCGTGCTTTTCCCACCACCATGGACTCTACCCCCAGAACTATATTCCAAAATAAACCCTTTCCTTCCCTGATTCTGGTTGGGTATTTTGTCCCGGCAATGAGAAAGTAATGAATACACCTAGTATGACAAAAGGAAACAGAGACAGGTAAACAGAAACACCAGCTCAAAATTTCCTGCTCGTAATTCTTCCCAACAACTCCTCGGCATGCTATGGACCTAGAGGGTGTAGGAGAGCAAAAGAAGGGGCTGGAGAGATGGCTCATCTGTTAAAGGCACTTGCTTTCAAAGCCTGACGGCCTGGGTTTGATTCCCCAGTGCCCATGTAAAACCTGATGCACAAAGTAGTTCATAATGTGGAGTTTGGAATGGCAAGAGGCCCTGGTTCATTCACATTCTATCGCTTTCTTCTCTCCCTCTGAATAAATAAGTAAGTACATATTTGTAAAAAGAAAAGTGAAAGGGCCAAGTAGAGTGGTGTGAACAGGGTTTCCCATTTTCTCTTATGTGCCTATCCCTGTCCTTCCCAGTAGAGCTAAGTAGAGCGTGTTTATTTCAAGATTAAATCTAAATACAAGGGGATTTTACCTTCCCCTTATACCTATTAAAATTGTGTTCTAATTGGGTAGTGAAATGAGTGTTTATGAAAATTAAATTGAGTTTCTATGTATATCTCTAATGAGATTATGCTAGTAGTCCCTAGTTATCGCAACCTAACTACAGAAACCACTCTATGGTATTATAATGGCACTTCCTCAAAGTTGCTGATTCACCCATAATGATGTCCATAAGATATCTATGAAATATATCTGGAAATATATCTACTTTTGGTCCATTACTAAGTCAGAAATCTCCAAGCCTAGCATCCTTAGAAAAGCTTAAGAAGTTGTTATTTTCCAGGAAAACAAAATATCTGCTTTTACATGCAAGAGAACTTGAATCTTATATCGATTTGATAAACTATATTTGCAAAGAACATTCTCGTGTTGTGTTTTCTAGAAAACATGGGCTGTTCTTTTAAATCCTCATGCAGCTGAGAGAATTTTACTGCACCTAAATCAGTTATCCTAGGACTGTCTTTATATATTCTTTGCTACAGTCTATCTCAGTGCTGTTCAGAGAACATTCTTAAATAATTGAGTAGTTCTCTGCTCTTCCCACATGAAGCCTCCAGCTTCACATACACATTTGCCAAGTGAACGTTGCTACTGAGCCTGAGGAACAGATTTTTAGATTTAATTTGATTAAAATGTTGATCTTTAACTTAAATTGACATGGCCACATGTGACTAGTAGCTATCATCAGACACTGTGATTCTAGAATCTTCATTAAAGCATTCCAGCTCTCCTTTTCCCCAGCTCTGTGTTTCCTCATCCAAAGCCAACACACCTTCAGGATAGTTTTCCTTTCCAGTATGATACTTGGGATCCTGGAGGGGGGTTGTCACACATTAAATATTTTAGGAACATTATGGAATAATATTTAAGTGAATAATATATGTATAAATGACAGGTCTAAGAAAATGCTATCAACTAGAATGCTTCTACATGGATTTTTTTTCTGTTATGCCAGATTTAAAGGAAAATTTATACAAAAGAAAATCAATACCCTCTTTGTTCTTCCTTCCCCAGATAATAGACTCAGCTAGATCCAAAGTCAAGAGGTGTATTCTATAAATGGTGTCTTCTTGAATTACTTACCACTTTAACTATCTACAAATGCCAGTGCAATGGCTTCTTAACCTGCAAGGAAAGTAAGCACATGTTCTAGAAAATCTTAAGAGCAGTGGCTCTTTTTGGGAGCACTTTTCTTCAGAGAACTCAGTTAGGCACCATCAGGCTGTCAGCAAAGTTCATATTAAATGTGGACAGATTCCTGAAAAGTAGTCATTACGGCTGAGCCAAGGGGACACTTTGCACATATTCTCTCTTTGCAAGTTAAGTAAGAAAAGTTCTGTTATATCATTTTCAAGTATTTTAACCCAGATGTAATCTTGTAGTGAAGCAAACAGTGGAGTTTCTATAAGAATTTAAGGAAAATCAGACCTAATTTTGATGCTACTAATATATTGCTAAAAAGTCAGACAAAACAATTGCAGTCATTGAAATGAGTCATAGCTAATGACACCATTCTTCTGAGACACCAGTAGCGAGTTAATCAAAAATTTGCTAATTGGACAAACCAATGCATTTGACATATTTCAAATATAAATACTGCAATTGATATACACTTGTGAAAATAATGAAGAGGAGATTAAACCCCTATCACAAGCAAAGGCAATATGATCAAAGGTTTTTTTTCCCTGTATTTTAAACTTCTCAATAATTGTCCTTAAATTGATATTTAAGTGTGTATAACAGCAAATGCTCCACTTTACAGAAGCAGAACCAGAAACGAGGAGGGTTGAAATGTTATGTCTATGTGGCCAACAGCGAGTAGGTAATCAGAAGTAGGAAAATTGTCCCAACTTGGAGCTTCAGTTTTGCAATCGACACTTTTTAAAAATGAGATTTAAAATTTAAGTGTTTTGCTGGGCATGGTGGCACACACCTTTAATCCCAGCACTGGAGATGCAGAGATAGAAAAGTCACCATTAGTTTGAGACCCCTCTGAGACTACATTGTTAATTCCACATCAGCCTGGGCTAGAATGAGACCCTAAAACCCTCAAAAAAAAAAAAAAAAAAAAGATGTGTAAATTACATTGCAAATTCCAATTATCTTTCAATAGATCTGACATGGACATGACAGGCACTTCAGCATCTGTACTTTTCCTAAAGATTACGTACATAGAGTGTATGTATAAATTGATGTGTTGATTAGGTATGTGTATATGTATTTATGGCTTGAATATAAAATATGTCCCATAGGCTCTATGTAAGGGACTTGATCATCAGCAGGTGGCATTTTAGGACTTTCTGAATACTTTCGGAAGTAGCCCCTAGATGGAGGAAGCATGGGGGTATGTTCTGGGGGTAAGATCTTGTCCTGTGACCATGTATTCCTGCTGGTCGTGAGGTCAACAGGCCCCTCAGAAACGTTTCTCAGAATGATGTTCTGACTCACAAAAATGTAAAGAGAATTAACCAAGGACTGAACCCCAGGACATGATGAGCCCAAATAAAACTTACCTACTTCCTTTGAAGTTGTCCCCTCGGGTGTTTAACATGTAAACGTCTATAAACTTAACTATAAGATTATAAAATCATCACTACAAATCACATTCATCAGGTCACAAAGTTATTTGTGTATGTTCATGTTTGTTGAGAATATTTAGAATCAACTCTCTTAGCAAACTTCACATATACAATACAGTAGTGTCACCCATATTCACCATACTACATATATATTATATCTCTGAATGTATTCACCTTACACCAGTGAAACTTTTGTTTCCTAAATGATGTCAAAACTGTCATTCAGTGGAGCCAACTTTGAGGACCAATTTTAAAGAACATTCTAAATGTGGGTCAAGGAAGAGTTCAGAAGAGAAGTTTTAAAATGCTTTATACTAACTTGAAATGCTAATAGAACTTATCACCGTTTGGGAGATGTGGTAGTTTGAATATATGTCCCCCAATATATTCAGTGTTTTACTAGTTATAGTTTGCATCTACAATCACCTTGTTAGAGGCAATGTCACTGGGGGCTGGTCTTAAGGTGTTAATGGTGGGTTTGAGATTCCATTGTAAAGATATGCAAATGTGCCTAGCAGGAGTTCCTGAAGTGTGCTGTGTGACCTTTTGGCTGTAGTTTTGCTCTGTGTGCTGTGATGGCTGGTTGGCTTTTTCTCTCTCTGCTTGGCCCTGTGGAGAGCAGGCTGCTTTTCCTGCCTTTATGGAACTTCCCCTGGATCTGTAAGCTTCAATAAATAATATCCCTTCCTCCATAACTGTGCCTGGTCTGGAAGTTCATCTCAGCAAACCTGAAGCTTTCTGCTACAGGAGATATAGCTGAAGTGATGTTTAGGGGGAATCCATGATGTTAAATGCATATATTAAAAAGGATTTAAAAATCAATCATTTAGTCGTCTACCTTTGGAAGTGAGAGAGAGGGAGGAGAATGGGCATATCAGGACCTCCTGCCACTACAAATGATCTCCAGATGTGTTGCTTTGTGCAACTGGCTTTATGGGGGTACTGAGGATTTGAACCCTGGTCATTAGGCTTTGAAGGCAAGCACCTGAACTTATGAGCCAATGCATCAGTTCACGGGTGAATTTTTGACTACGGTAGCTTGAATGTGAAATGTCCCCCGTAAGTTCATGTGGTTTGAATACTTGGTCCCCAGCTGGTGGCAATTTGGGAAGGTTGAGGAAACTTTATGTGAAGGAAAGCTTGCTGGAGAAGGTGTGTCACTAGTGAGGGACCTGGAAGTTGATTATTCAAGCCCACTGAGTGCAGATAGCTAGCTAGCTCACTGAGACGACTTCCTGCTGCTGTGATGAGATGAGACCCCCCAGTGCCTGCTTAGCTGTGCTTCCTCTACCAGGGTGAGGCTTTCCCAAGCTGAAATTAACCTTTTCTTCTCATAAACCTTTATTGCAAGTTAGGTGTTTTCTCCCAGGAACTAGAAAGTAATGACTGCATCTACCAAATAATTATACAAATTCACTACAGTGAATTTAATATAATTGGAGACAACAAATCAATAGATTAAAAACTATCAAGGATAAAAATAACCTTATTGATTACTTTCTTGAAAATGTAGGAGCTATTGACTAACTCACTCTGCACAGCCAACATTACACAAGGACCACAACAAGGTGAACACAGGGCAAGAGCATCCTGCCTGAGCCAGGCTGTGAGGGAAGAATTTTCTCAGGTTCACCTATGAAGGTATAAGGCCAGTGAAGCTTTGGTATAAGAGTAAGGCTACAGTCTTGTTCTGCAAGTAGAATTTGGCATCATCCACATGGTGCTGGGTTTGGACGCATAAGAATCACAAGAATAACAGGGCTGGAGAAATGGTTTAGCTGTTAAGGTGTTTGCCTGCAAAGCCAAAGGATCCAGGTTCAGTTCCCAGGACCCATGTAAGCCAGATACACAAGGGTCATATGCATCTGGAGTTATTTTGCAGTGGCTGGAGGCCCTGGTGTGTCCATTCTCTCTCTTTCTGCTTGCAATTAAAATAAAGAATAATAATAACAAAGTGATAGAGGGATACAGTAGGTCTGAGAAAGCCACGGAGGAGCACAGATGATGCCATGAAAAGACCTAAGGGCAGGAAATGAAGCTTCAGGGAGCGGGTTTGCAACAGTGGCTTTCATTTTACCCTTGTCTGCTCTCTCTTTGTTATCTTACTGTCCCTCCCATTAGGAATGTGGCTGTTTACTTCTTGTCATGTTACGTTGGAAGTGTTTTGTTCAAATGTGGAATCTCATGGTTAAAAGGTACCGTGAGTCTTGGACGTTGAGTATGGGCTTTTTAACAATTTTGGAACAGTTAAGACTTTGGGGACTTTTAGAGGTGGACCAAATGGATTTTGCATTATGAAATGAACATGAAACTTCAGGACATAGGGACAGTTTGATGGTACATTAATATTGGAGTTTGTCCCTAGAGGTAACTGCCTTGCTGGGTACCTAACAGGTTGAGAGTGATGTATATTTTCTGAGGAGTTATGTTAAAATCAAATTTTACATTCAAAGAGGATCTTGCAAAGCAATCACAATAATGGTTGATATCTACTGCATCTGTATTGTGTCCTAAGCACTGGCTTAAAGGTTTTACATGTATCTTTCTAGAAAAGCAACTTCCACAATATTTTCTCTCATGGATGATTAAATGAAGATCGAAAGATGTTAAGAATCCAGATGTTTACGTTCGAAAGTTCCAGCTCATTTCACATGTAATAAAATCCAGCCCGATACCAGTGCCTTTGGGTGCTGGGCAAGTGAACCCAGTGCTTGTTCCTGGAGAATTAGCAGCAGGCATTTAGCCTCCTTTCTAGATTTTTTTCACTCAGAGGCCTGGCCATATCTTTCTATCTTGCCACTTTCTTTTCTCTTCTTTCTGAAAGCTTCTGCCATGTCGAGAAAGATAATAAAATCAATACTCTCCGTGCTGAGCTTTTATGAGTTTGGTGCTGGGGAGAGCAGGGCAGAAGCTATTTTTGGGATATACAGTTTAAAGTAAGGAGAGGAGCCACAGCAGCCCTGGGGGAGCTGAGCAAACAAGCCATGCTGGCCTCCCTCCCGCGGGGTCCCTCCTCTCTCCTCTGCTTTGTGTTTTTCCACAGCTAAGGCTGAGGGGCTCCTCTCCAGAGAGCACACTCCCCGTGCCAGGTCTTTGCTAGAGACTCCAGGTGTCAGATGCTAGCTGGGCATCTAGTAAGGGAGAGAATCCTGCTTGGGAACAGTGCACAGCACCCAATTAGTATGAACAATTAATTAGGAAGCCCTGCCTATGTATTGCTGCTGTGGGGATCTGTGGGAAGGGAATATTAAATATTGCAAAAATATAATTTAAGGGGAAAAATTGAAGAAACCAGAACACACTTATCTCCATCATTTCCATTACCACCTTGTCAGGAAACAAAGAACAATATCCATGGGTATTCTACACACATCCATTTTCCTTTGTACATATTGGAATAGTTTTAAAAAAATAGACTTCATTGTTTGAAACTAGTATAGTATGAGCAAGTCTTGGGATAATAATACCAATAATGAGGGCTGGAGAGATGGCTCAGTGGTTAAGGCACTTGCCAACAAAATCTAACGACCCTAGTTCAATTCCCCATTACCCAAGTAAAACCTGATGCACAAAGTAGTATGTGCATCTGGAGCTCATTTGCAGTGTCTAGAATGCCTGGTGTGCTCATTTTTTTGGTCTGTCTCTCTATGTCTCTGCTTGAAAATAAATAAATAACATATTTAAAAAAAAATATATATATATGTATATATATATATATATATATATATATAATACCAACAATGAGATGGCCAATATTCCATACTAATTCATATCACCCCTCAGAAGAAGTGATTACAGAGTTATGCCATATCCTTCACAATGCGCACACGTGCACACACACATACACACCCATGTCTGTGTTTCAGTTTTTATTTTTAAAATTCCTGTTTTCGATCCTTGTAAATTCCAAAAATAATAGAACAAAGAAGCTATAAAACTCTAAAATGAAGAGACGGATTAAGAGAAGTCTTTCTGTGATGAAAGTCAGTTCTCTTGTTCTGATTCATGTGCCAGTTTGAACAAAGTTCCATGGCTCTTGCCATGAGTTACACTGTGTCAAGCTAGGTCACGCCATTTGACCTATCAACTAAAGAGAAATACATACAAATTTTCTCTGGGAATCAAAGCTGGCAGAAGCGAAATTTAGAATGATGGTATTCCTATCCTGGGCTGACCTCCACATGAGTCTCCAGCAATGAATTAAAAGAAAAAAATAGGTCTGTAGTAGGAAGGGAAATTTAACCAAAGCCACTCTACAAGGTGGCAACAACACATGTTTGTTGGGATAGTTATTGTCAAATAAAATTTAAAGACTAAAAGCATGACCTTATACAAATATAATGTGAAGACATTTGAAGTCTGTATTGAACTTGCAGAGTCCTAAAGGAATAAACAAGATGGTAAAAATGGCTTAGAAACTGAGGTGGAGGCCTTGTGAGGGTAAGTAGGAGGAGCCTGATTTACTGATGACAAATTAAAAATGATTCATGTAGTTTAACACTGGGCAATGAAACTATTAACATTGAGGCTCTTTTCTCCAATGGACAGACATACACAAATGAACATAGAACTTCATCTTATCTATTATCTCACTTAAAAAAAAGTAATGGAAAACATAGGCAACTCATTTATATAACAATTTCACTGTGCGTTACAAAACACTGACCCAGTATGAGTTGGATTTCAATTCTTATTTGCATAGTTCGGATATACTTCACAAACAGTGTTTATACATTGAAAATGAATAATTCACAAAAATTTTATATGTTTTAATTAAAGTTTTCATACATGTTCATCATGTATTTTGATCATATAATACCATCCTGTTAACCCACCCTGTCCCCCTTCTATTAAACCACTTCTTTCTGACCCGGCTCTCTTCCATCATCACCCATATGAAAATGTTGATGGGCCCAATGCTGTGCAGATTTGATGCAGGTAACGACAGAAGCTGCAGGATACGAAGGTACTAGGATTCAACAGTCACACTCACTTGTTCTCAGCACTGCTATGAATTGTGAATCTCCATGACCATCTGCAAAAAGAAGCTTATCTAGGAATGGAGAGGCTGCTTAGCACATAAGGCTCTTGCCTTCAAAGGCTAACGACCCCAGTTCAATTGCCTGGGCACCAGATGCACAAAGTGGCACAAGTGTCTGGAGGCCTTGGTGTGGTTTCTCAATCTTTGTTGGTCTCTCTCTCTCTTTTTTTTTTTTTTTCGCTCTCATTCTCTCTCTGCTTGAAAATAAATTATATATATATATATTTTTTTTTTACAAAAGAGAAGCTCAAGCCAGGCGTGGTGGCACATGCCTTTAATCCTAGCACTTGGGAGGCAGAGGTGGGAGGAGTGCCATGAGTTCAAGGGCACCCTGAGACTACATAGTGAATTCCAGGTCAGCCTGAGCTAGAGACCCTACCTCAAAAAAACAAACAAAAAGAGAGAGAGAGAGAGAGAGAGAGAGAGAGAGAGAAGCTTGTCTGACCCAAGGTGAGAACAGCAAAACATTTCTTGGTGTGAAAAGAGCTCAGTAGGGGCTGGAGAGATGGCTCAGCAGTTAACACACTTGCTTTCAAAGCCTAATGGCCCAAGTTTTCTTTCCTAGTGCCCATTTAAAGTCAGATGTACAGAGTGTCTGGAAGTTCATTTGCAGTAGCAAATGACACTAGTGAATGCCCATTCTCTCCAACCTCTCCTCTCCTCTCCTCTTCTCTCCTCCCTTTCTCTCTTCTTTCCCCTCCCCCATCTCTCTATCTTTCTCTCCCTCTCCTTACAAATAAGTAAATTTCAAACTGTTTTGTTGTTGTTATTTTGAGGTAGGGTCTCACTCTTGCCCAGACAGAGCTAGAATTCCCTCTGTAGTCTCAGGGTGGCCTCGAACTCATGGCAATCCTCCTACCTCTCAAGTGCTGGGATTAAAGGCGTGCGCCACCATGCTTGGCTCACTTTTTTAAAGAGTCTGATTTAAGAGTCCTTATTTTAAAGCTATGCTCATAACATCGGAAAGTGAACATAAAGAATGAATAGAAGATACTTGGTCACAATACAGTATGACCATGTTTCCCTCAGAAGATATATAAGGCTGCCTACTGAGTTACTGTGGCTGTACAGTATAAATGAACATAGATACTCATAAAACTGTAAGGAAACTGTGTTTTTAAAACATTTATTTATTTACTTATTTATTTGAAAGAGAGAAAGAGTCCGTGGTGGGGAGAGAGAAGGGGTGCTCGAGGATCTCTACCCACTGCAAACAAACTTTCAGACGCATGTGCCACCTTGTGCATCTGACTTCATGTGGGTACTGGGAAGGTGAACCTGGGTCCTCTGGCTTTGTCTGCAAGTACCTCAGCACTAAGTCATCTCTCCTGCCCAGAAACTGTGTTTTTAAAACTAATGAGTATTGACTATTGTTTTTGTGGTTCCTTCATTTGTTTGTTATAATAAGGACATAAAAGTGAATGCAAAATACCTAAAATTATTCCAATGAGAAATATACTCTCTACTGCATTAGTTGATTTCAAGAAAGGTCACCAACAGGACTGGAATCTAGCTCAGTTCACATAGTGCTTGCATAGCATGTAAGAAGCCTTGGTTTCTGTCCCCTGTACCACCTAAACTGCTGGTAATCTCATTGCAGGGTACATAGAGGCAGGAAGATCCAAAATTCAATGTCATTCTTGGATATAGCCAGTCCGAGGCCAGCCTGGGATACAGCCATCACTTAATATATATATATTGGAGAGAGAGAATGGGCATACTGGGGCCTCTAGCAAGTGCAAACGAACTCCAGATATAAGCCACCTTGTGCAGCTGGCTTATGTGGGAACTGGGGAATCGAACCTGGGTACTTGGGCTTTGAAAGCAACCATCTTAACTGCTAAGCCATCACTTCAGCCCAGCCATAGCTTTTAATTAAAGATCCACAACCTCTGTGCCAAGTCAAAAACAAACACGAACACAAACATGTTTGTTTTATTTTTCATTGTTCTAAACATGTTTTCATTATTGATTTGAGGTTACACACAGCACAAAGAACAAACAAATCCCGGACAGCAAATGAACAAGGTTTTCCATTTCTCTCGCCTGATGGAAGAGATGCTGTGCGTCATCATGGCACAGCTGCTCACGCAAGGAGGGTCAAATTGGCTCGGCTGTGTGCTCCTTAGTCTGCACAGCGAGCCCACGTGGTGATGTATCAGTCCTTGTGTCCCTAGCCATGGAGCTAGAACTCAGTCATGAATTAAATAATGCACAGACAGACCAACACAGATGGCCACGACCTAGAGGAGAACTTAGAGGGCGGAGGCTGGAGAGCTAGCTCAGTGGTCACAGGCACGCACTTGCAAAGCTTGGGTAAAATTTCCCAATCTCCAGGTACAGCCAGATACACAAGCTGGTACAGGGTCTGGAGTTCTTTTTCAGTGGAAAGCCCTGAGATACCCATTCCCCACTTTCTTTCTACTTTCAAATAAGCAGAAATATTAAAAAAAAAATTATTGACAACTTCTATACTTACAGATAATAAACCATGATATTTCCCTCCCCTCCCCCCACTCCCCTTCAGAGCTCCATTCTCCATCATATCCCCTCCCTTTCTCCCTTATGATGACATCAAAAATATTTTTAGGGCTGGGGAAATGGCTTAGCGGTTAAGGCATTTGCCTGTGAGGCCTAAGGACCCAGGTTTGATTCCCCAGGACCCACGTAAGCCAGATGCACGAGCGGGTACAGGTATCTGGAGTTCGTTTGCAGTGGCTGGAGGTCCTGGTGCACCCATTCACTCTTTCTCTCTGCCTCTTCCTCTCTCTCTCTCAAATAAATAAATGAATAAAATATCTTTTAAAAATATTTTTAAATTAGGGAGACAAATAATTAGAAATGCAAGGAAGGTTCTAGGTTTAGCATGTCTTGCTCAAACACAAAAATCCCAAATGCTCCAAAGTTGTAAACTTTGACTCACAGCGTTGATGTTGCAACAAGGGGGTAAATTCCTCACGACCTTGTATGACCGTCACTGTCAAAATTTGGCTGTTTTAAAAGCCTTGTTCAAAATTGCTGGGCTAGAGAGAAGCTTAGGGATTAAGGTCCTTGTCTGCAAAGCCTAAGCACCCACATTCAATTTCCAAGTACCCACATAAGCCAGGTGCACAAGGTGGTACATATATCTGGTGTTCACTTGCAGTGGCTGGGAGACCCGGTGAGCCCATTTTGTCTCCCCCACCCCATCTCAAATAAGTAAATAAACAAAAATATTTTTTTAATTTTTTTTTATTTTTTTTTATGGTTTTGCAAGGTAGGGTCTCACTCTGGTCCAGGCTGACCTGGAATTAACTATGTAGTCTCAGGGTGGCCTCGAACTCATGGCGATCCTCCTACCTCTGCCTCCCGAGTGCTGGGATTAAAGGTGTGCGCCACCACGCCCGGCTTAACAAAAATATTTTTAAAATGCTTTCAGGCTGTGTGTCTAAATTCTGTGTGCGAGATAAATGAAATTATCTGGGCATGGCTTCTACCTCTAAAGTATCACATGATGCATATGCAAATATTACAAAACCCAAACAAATATTAAATCTTGGCAACTAAGCATGTTGGATGAGAGTTATTCAACCTGTATCACCAACGATTTCCAATAAACAATAAAATCAAGCTTCAACTTGAACAAGAATTAATGGCATTTCTGTGATTGCTATACTTATCTCTGGGAGGTGAGACCATATGGGCATCTTGTGAATAATCTCAAAAACTGTCCAGGTTTCATTTTCAAGAGATTAAAAGCACAACTGGGGGCTGGAGAGATGGCTTAGTAGTTAAGGCATTGGCCTGCAAAGCCAAAGGACCTCAGTTTGATTCCCCAGAACCCATGTAAGCCAGATGCACAAGGTAGCTGGGGTTTGTTTGCAGTGGCTGGAGTCCCTAGTGTGCCCATTCTTTCTCTCTCTCTCTCTCTGTGTGTGTGTGTGGGTGTGTCTGCCTCTTTCTCTTGCTCTCTTAAATAAATAAATAAATTTTTTTTTTTAAAAAAGCACAATTGGCACACAAATGTTAGTCCCATAGGTCATTTAACTCATTCACTAGCAAAAATGGCAGAATGATGAAAAAAATTACATAATCATTTTAAGGATCTGACAATTTCTATGTATTGTAAAATCAGAAGTATTGGAAGAAAAATTTAATTTGGCCTACAAATATGTTGGTAATCTACTAAGCAATGATTAGCCTAATTTTGGCCATTGTTTTCCAGAATTTTATGTATAGTGAGACAGTGTCTAATTTCTGATTTAGTAAAAAATATCAAACTCAATAGAAGCTTTCCATATTTGTCCAAATTTTCATGCTTGCGCTGGTGTGTGTGTGTGTGTGTGTGTGTGTGTGTGTGTGTATGAATGCATTTGTGGGGTTCATATGTGTGGAGGGTAGAGGTCAACTTTGGGTGTCTTCCTCACTCATTCTCTACCTTCTTTCTTTGAGACAGTCCTACACTGACATATGGGGCTACACTAGCTAGCCAGCAAACCTTAGGGATCTTCCTGTCCTATCTCCCCAGCACTGAACTTGCAAGTGTGTGCCACACTCCCAGCTGGGGACCTGACGTCAGACCCTCATGTTTGTGATGCAGGCCCTCATGCCCACAGACCCATCGCTCCAACTCTTATGCTATTTTTTTTTTTTTTTTTTTTTACCAATGCCATTAGGCACTATACTTTGCATTTTCAAATTTTTGTTATAACCTCATTTTTTTGTTGTTATTGTTTTTTTGAGGTAAGGTCTCACTCTGGTCCAGGCTGACCTGGAATTAACTATGTAGTCTCACAGTGGCCTCGAACTCACAGCAATCCTCCTACCTCTGCCTCCCATGTGCTGGGATTAAAGGCGTGTGCTACCACACCTGGCTTAGCCTCATATTTTTAAAAACTTATTATAATGTGAGGTAATATTTGGAGATAAATTATGATTTAAAATAAAAACATATGCTTGAAGATCAGTTAGTTTTATTGGTAATAAATACAGCAACTAAATAAAATATTCTTAGAGATTATGGTTGTTTGAATGTGAAATGTCTCCAATAGCCTCATATATTTTTGATTAATCCTCATACATGATCCCCAGCTTGTGCCAATTTAGGAGGTAGGAGTCTTGCTAGAGGAGGTATGTCACTTGGGGTGGGCCTTAGTGTGTGAAAGCCCAGGCCCCTCTTGCTAGAACTAGCTCACTCTTGCTGATACTTTCCAGCTGCTATGACAAGATGTCATGCCCAGCCTCTGCTCTGCTATGCTGCTCCCTGCTATTTATGAAGCTTCCCCTGAAAACTGTGAGCTGAAGTAAAACCTTTCCCCATATCAGCTGCATCTGGTCTGGCATTTTGTCTCAGCAATGAGAAAGTAACCACTATGGAAATGCATTAAAAGTCTGGTTATATATCATAGTTTTCAAGTAAATTCATGGAAGAACGTGATATATAAATCTCCTGGTCAAAGTTATTGAAACACAAGCATAATGTACTTAAGGTGAAAAGAGCTTGCTTGTTTGTTCCAGTCTTCAACAGAGAATTTATAGCATTTCCATTCTCACTGTAGATTGAAACTGAAACACATGAATCCCTTCATAGTACCTAAAACTGGAATATTATACTCCATTGACCAAAAATCATGTTTTGTTATTCCATTTTGATTTTGTAAGACCTATGTGCCTTATATAATCAAAAATTGTAACTTTTACAAAAACTCAGCTTCACATGAGCTATACAGTATTGATTCATTACAGTTCATGCTTTATTCCCACTATTTGAAATTACTTAACTAATTGAGCATAATAATATAAATTCATTTAGATATCATTATAATGTTGATAAGTTTTGGAATATGATATAACAAAGTTTACAATTAACAAGGTTATTAGATGACTTATATTCACATGAAATTCTGGAAAGCCTTGTATGGGATCTATATGTTGATACTTTTCTGCTGTCTAGCACCTTGTTCTTCACATATTATTTCTACCACATGCTGTCTGCCATCTCTAAAAATGGGATAGTTATATAACTATTTCTTTGAATTCTTGTGAGCACTAAAAAGTTCTCTCTACGCATTTCCAGGTAATCCCAATTGTATACAAGTATGAGTCATTACAATGATATTAAATACTAAGAAAATATTCAGGTACAAGTTTCTATTGAAAATCTTAAACTTTAAAATTATTAGTAACATAGAGGACTCAATCCCTATTAAATACAGCCCAATTAATTGAATTGACAAATATTTAATTTTAAAGTACCAATTTTTAATTAACTATCCCTACATTAGCAGTCCCAAATGGTCATTTCCTATTCAGCAACCTTATAAGCCCTTGTGATTTATCAGAGGTGTCAAGTCTTCCTGAATGATAAAAAACCCTAGATATGATAAAAAAAAAGCCTAGATATGGTCCAGCAGCCTGTGTTTAACAAATTTTCCAGATGATTCTCATGCAGGGTAAAGCTTTGGAACTCTTGATACAACCAAGAATATTCAATCCCAGGACCTTCATGTGTGTGTCCATTCAGTATTCATGGAGCACAAAGCCAGTCTACAATGACATGTGTCCCACTGTTGAGTGCATTTGCTCAGTACCAGATTTTGTTCCAGGACCTAGTGAGCATCATGTCATGTCAGTTGCTAAACATTCTAAACACTGTTTTTTTTTTTAATATTTTAAAATTTTTATTTATTTATTAGAGACAGAGAGAGGGAGAGAGAGAAAGAGTGAGAATAGGACTGCCAGGGCCTCTAGCCACTCTATACAAACTCCAGATGCATGTGCCACCATATGCATCTGGCTTACGTGGGACCTGGAGAATTGAACCTGGGTCCTCAGGCTTCACAGGCATGAGCCTTAACTGCTAAGCCATCTCTCCAGCCCTCTAAATATTTTTTCTAAGTGCTCTGTGCTTTCTTTATGAATTCAAGTAATGATTTTCTTTTTTAAAATTGTATTTATTTATTTATTTGCAAGCAGAGAGAGAGAGAGAGGAAGAGAGAAAGAGGAGATAGACACAGAGAGAAAATGGGAGCACCAGGGCCTCCAGCCACTGCAAACAAACTCCAGATGCATGCACCCCCTTGTGCTTCTGTCTTACATGGGTACTAGGGAATCAAACCTGGGTCCTTTGGCTTTGCAGGCAAATGTCATAACCACTAAGCCATCTTTCCAGCCCAAGTAATGCCTCTCTATGAGAGAGGAATTTACCTAATGGCTGGCAGGCTCCAAATAGCTGCAGCTAGACTTCTTCCTGAAGGTCTTATGGACCCGGTAGCCCCAAAGCCAGCACTGAACTCACAGTGGTTCACCCCCTCAGACTGATCAGGCTTTGCTGCTTCACAATATCCTCTTTGTTCCTTTCCAGCTCTTGTTCTCATTACAGAATTTTTCATCTTGAGCTTCATAGGATAGAGTGTTGCCAAGGGGACTTAGCAACAAACACAGAAGAAGGAAGGCATACATTTTTAAAAAATGTTAATTTAAGTGTAATTATTTTCTTTTGCCTAAATTGAATTCACAGATGTTGGTTATTAAATTGCATATTTTAATAATCTTACATCTCATGGTTGCTTAATTTGCAAAGCAGAAATTACAGGTTCAAAACTGTAGGCTTTGAGCGACAGGCTAGGCTGCCATCAGTTGACCTCAGCTGCTGTAAAACATCATCTTGGGCAGGCTGGGTTATAAACAGCAGGTGTTTATTTCTTACACACAATTTAGTAATAATCTAATGATTGTGTGGTTGGATACCTAGCCAGGTGTGGACTCTTTATTCCTCTAGGCAGCGACACTGATTGAGGGATTGATGCTGGTGAAAAGGCTTTGACTGGAAGATATTGTTTTGCTACACAGAGAAAGCCGAGTTACTCTGAATAGAAGGACTCTCATAGTCTAGAGTCGGCTCCGTCAAGTATCTGCCTTCTCTAGGGCTTACTCTCACTCCCTTGGCTCCTCCATGAACAGATGAAGCAAGCTCCTCAGTGCTTTGAGACTGGAATTCCATTGCCCACTCAGTGCACAACTAACTTGCTTCTAAGCCCTTCAAGTGTTTGCACGCATGACATTGCCAACAGAATCCTTCCTTGATCCCAGCTTCTATTTCACAGCACCCTTGAAATGTTGTCACTATCTGTTTTGATTGATCTTTGCACCATTTATTATAGAACAAATTCTATTTTATGTATATATCCCTCTTCCACTGATATAAAAAATTGTGAGAAGGCCAGGGATTTGATTTCTCCTCCATGGTTATGACATCAAAGTTTGGGACTGAGTCTGAAATAGAGGGGGCAGAGAAGCCACATTTATTAAACAAATGAATTTATGACAAATGCTTAGAGTTTGTTCAGTTTTGCTTGTGCTAAACAGGTTATTCATTTTCTTTGTCAATGAGACAAATCTAATCTTACAGGATCCTCCTGTTCAAATATTCTCCTGAAACTTGAGTCAAAAATTTATATATTGGTAACTTTTCCTATTTATCCTTGTTCATTAAAAAATGGTAGTTAACATTATTGACTTACGTTCTGAACTCTGGGAGAAGTGTGTTATTCTGTTTTGTCATTAAACCCTATAACTGCACAGACTTGTTACAGTAACATAAGGGAAAAAAAAAAAAAAACTCAATAAAATTTACTCGTGCCAGGGATATTAAACTAATTTCTCTTCAACCTTATAAACCTTCTACATTTGAAGGCAGCTGCCCCAAATTCCTGGATCTTCTATTTTTCTCTTCAAATGTCTTTGGTTGTAAGAAGCATTTCTCCTCCTCTGGTTTCTCTGGATGTTCTCTTCCAGAGCTTCAGTTTGTGAACAATTTATAAAGAATCCGGAGGTAGAAAATAATTGTGTAGCTAGAATCTAGGCTAATTCACACTTTAGGCAAGACACAATGGATATGGTCCTGTGAAGGTGATGTTAGGTCATGGTGGACATCGGCTTATTTTCATCAGGACTTCTCAGTGGATGGTGTCACCTAACAGAAGCACTATGATGGTCTGTGGTCTAGTGGAGACATATATTTCTGATCAGTGAGACATAAGAAGTGTGCACCTCTGCGAAAGAGGTTTGTGTTTTCTAAGACTTTTCTGTTTTTCTGATAGGACATAGAAAGTAGACAACACTCGTGCCTTATACCTTTCTGCCGTGGAACAGTGTTGGGCAAAGTTGTTTAGCTCATTACTATACACACAACCATTTCCCTGCATCATGACTTGCGCAGGATAAAGAAACAATGGAGGGGGCTGGAGGGATGGCTTAGTGGTTAAGGCATTTGCCTGCAAAGCCAAAGGACCCAGGTTTGATTTCCAGGACCCACATTAGCCAGATGCACAAGGGGGCACACGTGTTTGGAGTTCATTTGCAGTGGCTGAAGGCCCTGGCCGGCCCATTCTCTCTCTCTCTCTCTCTCTCTCTCTCAAATAAATAAATAAATAAAATATTTTTTTTTAAAAGAGAGAAACAATGGAGGAAGGAGGAAAGGGGCTAGCTTTGAAACTAAGCCACCAGTGTGTATTACATCATTTAGAATTAACAGCTTTTCTTTCCATTCAAATTTTTATGTAGCATTAAATAGGAAAATATAAAATATAGCCAAGGCTTCTTTCTAAACTAAACATTGATTCACTAACTGCATGGGCTTTGGGGGTAACATAGTTCAAGAGCTTAGATTCTACTGATATCTCTTTTCTACCCAAACACACAAAAAAGAGACCAAAATTTATTAAACTTCTTATTGAATCACTCCCTATATCATATGTGCTCAAATTTTCCTAATGAATATACGTTTTCCTTAAAACTGAAAAAAACAAAGTTCATTATGATTCATCCTTAGAGTTCAAATACTAAACCATAGTATTATTGTTAGAGTGATGCTGTTCTAAGTGCTGAAAAACCATTTTCTCAAAGTCCATTTCATATATATATATATATAATTTATATATAACATATATATTTTAGCGTTGAAATAAAAGTCACTGTCATAGCTTGAGAAGCATCTAGATTCACTTTAAGCATTAGAGAATAGTTCTAACTTTGCAGTGATTTTTTTTCTGTATAATGTCTCAGATATTACCTGCAGTAGTTTTATGACTCTACTTTGGGATGCTTCCATATACCAGATTATAAGTAAGAAGTCTACTGCACTCATTTGAATATATTGAGGGTATTCATATAATCTACCACTTATGGAATTTAAAGCCAGCATTAATATTATACGCTCATGAAGCTAAACGGTCTATTCTGAAGGAAAAATGGAATGGAGTAATGCTGTATTTTCACCATTACGATTTAACACCACATCTATTTCAAACATTGGGACTACCATAACTGGTCGTTTTTGAATAAACATTCTTTAGTGGAAAAAGATAGATGTAAAATATTTTGAATGTACTGGGCATTTCTTTTGCCTCCATTGCTGTTTATTATTGTTGGGAGGCTGGAATCCAACATTGTCTGTGAGTGTGACACTTCAGTGACCTGTTTGGAGCTCTAGAGACCTATGCCTTAGATGGTAAAGGGTTCCTCAACATACAGATATCCTTGTATTAAGGGCTTTGTCCTCAGAAGTGTACTCTCAGAGGTGTTGAAAGCTTTAAGTGATAGGACCTCACAGGGAGTCATTACCACTAGGAGCCTACCACTGAAGGACACCATGGAACTCCATCTCTTCCTGTAACCCTCTCTTGCTTCTTGGCTTGAAGTATAAGCACTTGTTTCAACCATGATCTACCAGGAAATGGAGCCATAACATATTGCCTTTAAACCTTCCGAGCCACGAGATAAAATAAACCTCTCTTTGCTTACATAAGAAACCCCTGTCAGGTGTTGCATCGTAGTAATAGGATGTTCACTAACATGATGTGTCAATTGACTTCTCATTCTGGGGACAAAATACCAGACCAGAAACAGCTTATGGAAGGGAAAGGGTTTCATTGAACTTACAGTTCCCGAGGGTAGAGTCCGTCCTGCTGAGGAAAACACGGTGGAGCAGCAGACAGCTGTTCTCGTAGACAGGAAGCAGAACGAGAGAAAGAAAACAACTTGGAGCAAGATTATGTCACCTCAAGGCCAGCCCCCTCAGTGACGCACTTCCTCTAGCAAGGATCCATTTCCTAAAGGTTCCAAAACCACGTTACTGGGGGTCAAGTTTTCAAACATATGAGCCTATGGGGGCATTTGATAGTCAAAGCACCACACCCACTGAGTGTCCTTATAACAGAACACCTGACTTCACTAGCAAGCAAAGGTGGGTGCTCCAAAGCACATGGTCTGTCACCCAGGTCATGGATATGGAATCTTTGAGCTCAGTCTTGTGACATGGCTACTCTAATGGGGTTGGAATGGAAAGAACGGCAGAGGAGAAATTTGTGTCTGAAATCATTTAAAAGGTAAGGTGTTACATCATAATGTTGATATGACAGGGGCTGGGGAGATGCCTTGGCAGTTAAGTGACTGCCAGTGAAACTTAAGGACCCTGGTTGGGGCTTGATTCCCCAGTACCCACATAAGCCAGATGCACATGGTGTCACATGTGTCTGGAGTTCGTTTGCAGTGGCTAGAGGCCCTGGTATGCCCATTCTCTCTTTCTCTCTCTCTCTCCCTTTCTCTGTCTCTAATAAGTAAATAAAAAATAATATTGCTATGACAGAAAAAGAAAACTGGAGAATAGAATTTGAATAGAGGCATAAAAGACTGAAAAAAAAAAAAAAAAGAACATTAAAATATTGTGAAAACTGTGGGGAAAATACACCAATCTTCAACAGTTCCTTTTCATCTTAATGTGGCTCAGTGTGGTGGGTAAACCTTCTACAAAACTCATCTCTTTGAATCCTTCTCCATTTGCATTCTCTCCCATCCTCCTTTGTCTCCTGCCCATTTTCTCTCTCTCTCTCCCCCATTCTGTAGACACATTCTCTGTCCTCGAAGACCCTTATGCTATTGCCTTTATTCATTCGATTCCCTCTACAATGTTTTTCCTCATGATTGTAATTATTCTCTCCTTAGTCACTACAATAAACTGGAGCATCAGATAAATCAGGCTACAATCTCTTAGTCGCAATCAAGTTGTTTAGCTATTTCTTCTTACAAGAATGTTTCAGTTCCCTTCATTGTTTTTTTTACAATTGTTATTAATGTTATTTCAATGCCATAACTGTGTTTGTAATGATGCACCTTGCTAGTTAATGATTTAATCTCTAAACTGTCAGGTCAGCATGTAACATTACAGAATCACATCTGCTTTTCTCACGAGTCAAGCACAGCTCCTGGTAAACTACAATCGCTTAGTTCTTTCTCGATGGAAGAATGAATGCATTAACCCATGGGACAAATGGTGAAAGATAAGTCAGGGTGATATGGAGACTATCAAAAGGAAATTACACATTTGGGGCTGGTGCTTCAAACAAAGGCCTGTAAAAGAATGAGTCTGCAAAGGGATGCTAAATTTCTGACTTTGATGCCAAGAGGGCATTACAAAATGTTGGCATCAACGTTGATATTGTTGTGAATCAGAAATACCAGAAAGATAGCATGCCAGTTTCTACACGTTGTTTCTTTATTCCAAAGTCACCCTTTCTATCTGTTCTCCCTTAAGAGACCGAGTTCCCTTTCAGCCCAGCAGGATGCTGGCGTTGTCAATAGAGGGCACTCGAGTCACGTAACAGAGGAGGGCTCCTCCGCCCCTACTTTTGGCAGCTTCTGCTGCTTTCTGCTGCCAGTGGTGTGGGTGTGCGGTGAGAACATGTGGATCTCTGTCCAGCCACGTATCCAGAGAGCACAGTGACCGCACAGGCTCAGTCCAAGCTCGGTGACCACTTCACCAAGCTGCTTATTCATCCCAAACATACTGACCTTGCAAAGCTCCAGACCTGGCATCCACACCAGCACCCAGACTTCCTCTGTGTTTTTGCCCACGGGGCTGGCAGCTGGCACCCTGCAGGCCTGCTCATTTCCTTCCCGTCTTCTGACTGCAGACCGGTTCTGGCCCAGACACCATAACAGTTCCGACACATGGGCTTTAATCTCCCTTGGCCAACCAGACGTGGACTATGTTAAGCAGAAGGTTCCCATTTCTATCTTTCTTTGCACTCTCAGGTAGTTTCTCTCACGCCTGAGGTCCTTTTAGAATTAAGGCTACATTGTAGTTAATCTGCACAGCTTAATATTTCTCTAATAGTATACTTCTGTTAAATTTACTGTGTGTTTACTGTTTCTTCATTAGATCAAAAGAGACCTAATCACTTGTGTTTTTAAAATAGAGGATAATTTACAACAGGGGCATGGTTATACAGTTCTGAGCAGCTGGAAACCATACCAGAGGCCTCTCTTGCAACCCACAGAAGAGCATCTATGGTAATGGGCTAGCCTCAGTCTTCTGCAAGGCAGAGAAGCTATGACCTCCTGGAACCAGGACAATCACTGTCAGGATACCACGTGGACGTCTCTGGCAAGAGCAATGAGTGGCCGTTCCTATGCGTGACCTTGTCTGACATTTCCTGTTCTTCAGGTGTCAGTTACACGGAAGCATTTCCATTGGTTGAAGCAAGATGGGAAGTAGTTAAGGGAGACTGGGAAATAGGCGCATCTCAAAGATGTCTCTTCGAAATGTTGTCAGGCCAGGAAAGAGGGAACGAGGAGGTCACAGAATAGAAAGGCCAATGGCTGTCAGTTCCCTGGGTGGACATGCCTTTTCCTGATGGCAACACTCTTCTTTTTAAAAAATTAGTTATTTATTTACTTATTTGAGAGAGAGAGAGAGAATGGGCACACCGGGGCCTCCAGCCGCTGCAAATGGACTCCATACTCATGCACCATCTTGTGCATCTGTCTTATGTGGATTCTGGGGAATCGAACCTGGGTCCTTAGTGTTTGTAATCAATCGCCTTAACCACTAAGCAATCTCCCCAGCCCTGATGGAACCACTCTTAACATGGCTGAGTTTTTTCTTGCTTGAAGCAAGCACACTTAACAGGGAACTAACAGTTAAGAATTAACACAGCCATGGGTGGGACTTTTAACAAGCAGATCCCGTAGACAAACATAGCTGAAAGACAAGATGTTAATAAAATAAAGGAAAAAAAAAAACGATTCAAGAGTAATCACTTGATATTTGTCACATTATAGTTTCAAATATTTTTAACTCTGAACTTGAATAATAGTTTGAAAGTAAAACTATGAAAGAAAGCAAAAGTAAGGCGGAAAGTTTTTATTGATATTTTTATTTATTTACTTGAGGGAGAGAGAGAGGAAGAGAGAAAGTAGTAGACAGAGAGTGAGAGTGGGTATGGGCATGCCAGGACCTCGTGCCAGTGCAATCAAACTCCAGTGCTGGGTAGGTGGATCTTGGGAACTCACTGCTCAGCAAGTCTAGCCTAACTGGCAGTACTCAGATCAATGTGGCACACAGTTTCAAAAATCAGTAGAGCCCGGCGTGGTGGCGCACGCCTTTAATCCCAGCACTCGGGAGGCAGAGGTAGGAGGATCACCGTGAGTTCGAGGCCACCCTGAGACTACATCATGAATTCCAGGTCAGCCTGACTAAAGCGAGACCCTTCCTCGAAAAACCAAAAAAAAAAAAAAAAAAAGCAGACAGCATACCTAAGGAAGATACAAGGCACCTGCATGCAAAGCCTAACGACCCAGGTTTAATTCCCCAGTACCCACTTGAACCAGATGCTCTCTGTCTCTCTCTTTCCTCACTGCTTGCAAGTAAATTAATATTTTTTAAAGGAAGATATTCAAGGTTGTCCTCTGGCATCCACATGCAGGCACAGATTTATGTTCAAAAACATGAACTTACATACATACACATGCACATCATACACATACTGATGTAAAAGGTGACTTATAAAAAAGTGCACAGAAGAACCAAAGGTATTAATTTATTGCATCAGAGGACTAAAAGTTAACATAAGATTTCCATAGAGTTCCTTTAAACAAATATTCCCACTATTTAACTGTGGTGTATTATTATTATCTCAATAATTATGCAAGTTGTTTTTAATATATTTTATACATTATAGCCATGGTTGGTGGTGCACATCTTTAATCCTAGCACTCAGGAGGCAGAAGTAGGAGGATCGTTGTGAGTTCGAGGACACCCTGAAAATACATAGTGAATTCCAAGTCAGCCTGGACCAGAGTGAGGCCCTACCTCAAAAAACCAAATATATATATATGGTGTATTATATATACATAATGATGTAGAATTACATGTATTATATACCATATATATTATATATTATATATTATATATTATATATTATATATTATATATTATATATAATATATTATATATAATATATTATATATTATATATATATTATATATATTATATATATATTATATATTATATATATATTATATATATATTATATATTATATATTTTAACAGGGTGGTTAGTAAACTCTCTTGTGGACATTTAGTTTCACCGCTCCTTCTGCAGGTCACACTCAGCCTCATGTTTGGATTTCATCTGGGTAGAGAGAGAGAAGCAGGAGGCGGGGGTGGGGGGGTCGATTCCAGCTTCATTTTAGAGTGATCTCAGGAGGAAGAGAAGCTGGGTGATTTCAACCTGTGATTGTTACTTTCTTCCCTGACTCAGGAGATGAGAGCAAATGGAGATTCTTTCTCAATGTGTTGGTGGCAGAGACTGGAATTTATTTACACATCTGTCACAGTCAACTAAGAGTCCTTTGTCAAGGCAGATGTTCATGAAGGCAAACACAGTGTGGGTATGGTTTAGCACAGGACTCCACAGCTATTTCATTCTTTATTCAACTTGTTTTTACAGGGTGATCACTTTATGTTAGATCATACATGATTTGTTATACTGTTTTATAAGTTGAACTCAATAACTAACTTAGCATTTCTTTAAAACATATCATTTTCTTTTTAATTGTTACAAATTTCTATTTCTCTTTTTTTTAAAAAAAGGAAAGGAAGTAAAACAAATGACAATATTGAACCATGACAAACTGCTAAAGTTTACTCCAAACTTTTAACAGAGAAAAGCTCTGTGGGCCTGGCCCACGATGTGATGAGGAAGGTAATCAGTTTGCTTTGAGCAAACTTTTAGTGAAATGTGGAGGAAATGACTTATTTTTATAATTTTAAGCATTCCAAAATATCTCCAAAGAAAGGAAAAATAGTAAATGTATTTATCTACATAAAGGTCACTTTTCTGTCATTCCATGAGCAATGAAAATAGACTTTTACCCTTTAATTTTCTGAGATGAAGGTATTATAAAACAAGTGTTGAGGACTGGAGAGATGGCTTAGCAATTAAGGCACTTGCCTGCCAAGCCAAAGGACCCAGATTCGATTCCTTAGGACCCACGTGAACCAGATGCACAAGGTGGCCCATGCTTCTGGATTTGCAGTGGCTGGAGGCCCTTGACACGCCATTGTCTGTCTTTCTCTCTACCTGCCTCTTTCCCCCTCTCTCTAATAAATAAATAAAAATAAAATGTTAAAAAAAAAAACAAACAAGAGTTGAATGAGCACTCTAGAGGCTGAGGCAGGAGTACACTTAGTTTGAGGCCATCCTGGGCTACATAACTAGACCCTTTCTTTCTACATAAACTACTCAATGATTTCATAGAATTCTGATGTGACTGGCAGCCAATAGTTTTACCATGAGCAGTTTTCCATGTGAGAATATAGAAAGGATATATCACATGCCAGTTTTTCATGCAAATATATCACATATTGAATCCAGCATGAGAACCGTCTACTCTGCAGGTGCCCATCTGTATGTACTGCCATAACAAAGACTATAAATGATGGCTTCAAACGAATTACTCTCAGTTTCTGAAACTAGGTAATCCACGATCAAGGGCACTTCTGCTTTTGCTATGCCTTCAGAAGGCTGGAAAGGGTCAGAGAGAGCTCTCTGGAGTTGGTTTTGCAATGACAGTAACTCGTACTCATGAGAGCTCTTTCCTGATAAGCTAATCAATATGAAGAAACTCTTCCTCCTCATACTATAGCCATAGGGGGGTTAGAATTTCAATATGAAAATGTTGGAGAGAACAGAAATAGTCTGTGACATTCTTTCCCTGCTCTGTAAAAAGCTACACGTTATCATATGCAGCATACATTTGTTTCATCTCAATTGCCTTCAGAGTCTAAAGCCACTCTAGCCTAAATTCTAAAGTCCAGGTTCTCACTGAAATATATAAATTACTTGTGGATGAACTAGAGATGCAATTTATTCTGAGAA